>VYZV01022026.1:4743-31897 GCA_013401275.1 Pandion haliaetus | reverse complement strand
CCCACGGTGGAGCAGAGGACGAGTGAGGAATGTTCCCCTGCGCTGCTGGGGGGAGGAGGTANTTGAGCCTGTCTTTTGCCCGTGCCCATAAGTGGAGAGTGATCCCTCCCAGTCCTTGTCTCGACCCACGAGCCTGCCTTTGGATTTTCTCCTCATCCCAACGTGGCCAGGGGCAGGGGTTAGAGGGAGAGTGAGCGGCTTTGTGATGCTTTGTTACCAGCTGAGCTGAAACTGAAACCACGACAAATACAGACTGAGGGATGAAGGGATGGAGAGCAGCCCTGTGGAGAAGGACTTGGGGATACCAGTGGATGAAAAATTGGACATGAGTAGGCAATGTGCGCCCGCAGCCCAGAAAGCCAACCGTATCCTGGGCTGCATCCAAAGCAGCGTGACCAGCAGGCCGAGGGAGGGGATTCTCCCCCTCTGCCCCACTCTGGTGAGACCCCCCTGGAGCACTGCGTCCAGCTCTGGCGTCTCCAGCACGAGACGGACATGGACCTGTTGGAGCAGGTCCAGAGGAGGCCATGGAAATGATCAGCATGCTGGAAGACCTCTGCTATGGAGAAAGGCTGAGAGAGTTGGGGTTGTCTAACCTGGGGACACCTTCTTGTGGCTTTTAAATATAGAAAGGCGGCTTATAAGAAAGATGGAGAGAGACTTTTTACCAGAACAAGTCGCAATGGTTTTAAACTGGAAGCGGGGATGTTTAGATTGGACATAAGGAAGAAATTTTTTTCCAATGAGGGTGGTGAGACACTGGAACAGGTTGCCCAGAGAGGTTGTGGATGCCCCATCCCTGGAAGTGTTCAAGGTCATGTTAGACATGGCTTTGAGCAACCTGATCTACTGGGAGATGTCCTTGTCCACGGCAGGGGGTTTGGACTAGATGATCTTTGAAGGTCCCTTCTAAGCCAAACCATTTCAGGGGAGGTTTAGTTTGGATATTAGGAAAAAATTTCTTTACTGAAAGGGTTGTCAGGCATTGGAACAGGCTGCCCGGGGAAGTGGTTGAGTTACCATCCCTGGAGGTATTCAAAAAGCATGTAGGCAGGGCACTCCATGGCATGGTTTAGTGGGCATGGTTGCCAGTTGTACTCGATGATCTTAAAGGTCTTTTCCAACCTAAATGATTCTATGAGCCTATGATTCTGTGATTCGATGATTCCTCCTTATGTCTGTGGCTTTGCTTTTGTGGTGGCTCAACTGGTCCTTGGTGCTTTGGGGTTGGAATAGAGCTGAGTTGCACAGTGTCACTGGCTGGTCTTCCTCCATCCTCGTGGCTTGCCTTGTGTCTTAATTATTTATGTTTTGGCTTATGCTGTCTGCCAGCGTTGTCAGAGCTGCAGGGCTCTCCTCCACGCTGATGCAGGACACGGACAGAAACCAAACCTGGAAAATTCAACCACTGACTGCTGCGACTCCAAGCAAAGCTCTTGCCAGTCTGCTGGGGGTGAGGCGCAAGACCAGGCAGGAAGCAATTCCCAAATGAGATGATATATTTAAAGAAAAAAAAAAAAAAAATCAGTGGAAATGCTCAATTACAGTACTTATGCTCCTGCTTAGAGCTGAAGCCTGGAGGTTTCGCGTGCACCCACGCTGGAGAGGCAAAACGCTCTTTGACATCATTTTGCCACGTGGGAGATTCCAGTTACAGAGGGGTAACACACCCAAACCAGGGAGCAGCAAGATGAGAAGAAACAGTTGAAGGCAACTCAGAGGAAGCTGGCAAGAGGTGATGGAGATGGGATATGAAAGAGAGCCCTGTCCCTTAGGTCATTTCTATTTGGGCTGGACCATGCCGGGGGAACGGATGCTGCAGGGACAAGGCTTTTCCTTGCCCCCTTCAATCCCTCCCAGCTATTTTGCTGCCTTTTATATATGATGTTCCCAGTGATTTTAGAAATCACAGTCTCATTCTTGCTCCAGCACCAGAGGTATTTTAGCTCAAATGCTCTTTTATTGCCTGCAAATACCAAGGGAGAGGGTTTATGGCTTTGTGGTAGATCCTAGAGAACATTTGGTAGATCCTAAATCCTAGCAAACATTTGGAGAAGGCCATCAGAAGTCATTGCTTCCCTGCAAGCATTTTGCTAGGGCACCAAACTCTGTTTTGAAGGCAGAAACCTCTTTTGGAGCAAATTCCATGGTATAATTGTCTCAGCTACATTTCTTCATCATTATTCCACAGCCTGGATGATGGTCGGATGTATCGTCCTCTGGGTTTTAATGACAGGGAGCTGGAATTTTTTTTTTTAAGGCTGCTTCCATCTGCACCCAAGTATAAAAAAGCCATCAAAAAAAAGCTATTTACTGGCTGTCAGTTTGGAGCAGCATCAGAAAACAGCTCCGCCACCTCCAGCGATAGCTTCCCAACAGCCACTTAGTGCTGAGACATGGTGGGTAAGAGGGACATTAAAACAGCCTGACATCAATCCAGCCGGTTAATCCTGCTGCTTGGCAATGGGGCTACCTGTAATAGCTCCGGCGAAGCTGCATGGATGTGCAGAGGGCTTTAAAAAATAGAAAGCACTTGAGTTAAGACACTTGAGTTTTGGGGATTAACACGTGCTTTTAATGCTCCCCCTTCCCCAGAAGGTCTGCTTCGTGCTTTTATCACCGCAGTGCTCCGGGTTTCCAGGCAGGTGCTGGACTCGTGTCCATCACGGTGGACGGAGAGATGGACATGGGTCCAAGGAGATGGGAAGATGCTCCAGCACGTTGCCATCTCTTGTCTGTCTGCTGGTCCCTTGTCACCTGCCATCCGCTGGCGCTGGGAAAGGAGCAATTCAGCAGTGAGACAAGCCTGGAGATATTTGAGAAGTTCAACCTGGGCAAACTGCTGGTGGAATGGAGCCAGGAATGGCGGGCTGGATGGGACCTCTCATCCCCCCCGTCAGGTCAGTGGGTGGTTGCTGGTCGGCCCAGTGACCCACGTTTGCCTTCCTCCCACCCTCCGCCACCTCCTGCCAAGCTTGTTCATGGAAAATGTTAATTAACGTCATTCCCGGGGCTGAGCTGGGACCTTCCACCAGTTGCTGCCTCCTTCTTTGCCAGGTCTGTGCTAAAGAAGGCTGCGCCCTGCAAAACCCCTCGTCTCTGTCTGGCTCCCCGTGCACGTCGGGGTCCGTTGGGCCATTTAAGACTTTGTGGGTCATTAGCGGCACCTTGAATTTCACCCAGAGCTGCCTTGGCAGCCAGGGAGGAGTCCTGGCTGTGGGGGCTGCCAGCCGGGCACCGTCCCAGTGCTGGGCACTGCTGTTGGTCTGGGCTGCGAGGGGAACCCCAGAGCGGGGAGATCGGGATGGGGACAGCATCAGCAGGATGATGGCATCCTCGTCAGCACCCGATGTAGCCGTAGGGTTTCTCCCCAGGGCTTTTTAGGGGTGCTGTGGGTTTTCTGTTGTCTCTGTTGGAAGGGACCGGAGACTTTTTTCTCTTTTTATGGTTCAACCTGCGGGCTGGCGGGGGTCCCATGGGGGTATAATTAGCCACCCTGACAGGTGGAAGGGATCGGATGGCCCCCAGCGTGAGAGCGTACCCGTCACCCCTCAGCCCCGCTCGGCTTCACCCCGGCTGACACACGACGGGCAGCAAACCGCCTTAGAGCAACCCAGCCCCAGCATGTTTGCTCTGGCACGCAGGGCAAGAGCAGAAGAGCTGCCGTAAATAAACAGAAGGGGCTTTTCCAGTCACGGAGCCTGGCGGGGAGGCAATTCCAGCCTCACCATCCCTGCCCTAAAACAGTGGTGATGGACAAGGTGTTACAGAAGAAGGACCAAGCAAAAAGCCATTAGAAACCTGAGCCGGGGACACAACCCTGGGATTAGTCACACACGGTTTGTTTTCTTTATTAAGTATCTCTTTGCTGTAAAGCCAATAAATGTGGTCTGGTACAATGATTGACTTGGAGGTCGGTGCTGGTGAGAGCACCGGGGAGGTGGTGTACCCCAATCCCGACACCCAGCTGGGACCACGGCACCATCCCCTGCCCCCGCAAGGGATTTGTAACCAGTCCCTCGGATGCTCCGTTGGGAAGAAACAGCTATGTTTCTCGGCTTTTCCCTAAAGTAGCATCATTCCCCAGCATAGCAGCATCACCACTGGCTGCGAGGGTGATGCATCCATGTGGCTTTTTGAGGACAGGGCTCTTTTTTCCTGCTCTTCTCCTTTCCAAGTCCATTTTGTGGTGGAAACCACTATACAGAAGCAGATCTCACATCCTTAGGCAGAAGAACTGAGGCTCTGAAGAGCTGCTGCCCTGGCAATAAATAGCAATAATCGACATCAGGTGGGTTTGTAATTAATAGGAAGCTTTCAGGGCGTCACCGTCATTGCATGGATGGAGATCTGGAGGTGGTGGTGGACTAGAAACCTTCCAGTGTGCAGTAGGTCTGATGTACCATCAGGCCAACTTGCCATCGTGTGAGATCGATGCCGTTGAACTAGAGCTGGCCCCAGCTATAAGGACAATACGGGAATTACTTCGTGTTGATGCTGGTCAGAAACATTGTCACACAGCCCAAGAGCCTGATATTGTATGAAACATGAAATCCTGGGATTTTGCTCATGCTTCCTTTGGGATCCACTTGGCCTGGCAAAGCGGGCTCGGCAGCTCTGCCTGACCCGTGCCACTGGAGCTGTGTAATTTCTAGGCAGGCATCATCGTCCATCACCGCCCATCCAAATATAGAATGGCTTTGGGCAAAGCATGTGGGGAAAAGGGGAATGAGAAGATAAATCATAGGGGTTTGCAGGTCTTTGTCCATGCAGATGATCTCAGCTGGCCCCGCACCATCTCAACTTTCAACCTGCCCAGGTCTCCATTGCCTGGCAGCCCCTGCGTTCATCCCAGCCTTCAATCCCTAATGTGCCTTTATTTTTCCTCTCCCCTAATACTGTTTCACTTATTTTTGAAGCAGTTATCAGGTTGAGGGGTTTGCTTTTCTACTCGCTAATATTTTGGGAAAAATTACTGCCCTTGAAAGCTGTCCTATCACTGCCTTTTCCAAGCATTTATTCTTGGTCTGGGCCGTATCCTGTCTGCAGGTGGAGGTATCCGGACCAGCATGATTTGGGAAAAATGTAGGGAAAAGTGAAAGCTGTTTTCCCAAACCTCTGCTTGATTCAACTGTGTGTTTTCTAGGTGGTTTGCAAGAGAAAGGCTGCTTAAACACCTTTCTGCGCAGGAGGAGATGGGTTTCCCATACCTGCTCTTGAATGGCATACCCAAAATAAGCATCAACATTATTACCAGCTTGGGACAGGCAGGAGCCAGCCTTGCCTGCACGGCTGGGATGCTCTAGTCTCTAGTGATGCTTTTCCAGCACTGGTCCATGGGTGAAAGAGAGCAAACTGTCTCCTGGACTGCATCCAGAGCAGCGTGCCCAGCAAGTCGAGGGAGGCAATTCTCCTCTACTCCGCTCCTGGGAGACCTTCTTGTGGCCTTTCAATACTTAAAGGGGGCTGATAAGAAAGATGGAGAGAGACTTTTTACCAACTCCTGTAGTGACAGGACAAGGGGTAACAATTTTAAACTGACAGAGGGTAGATTTAGATTGGACATAAGGAAGAAATATTTTACGATGAGGGTGGTGAGACACTGGACCAGGTTGCCCAGAGAGGTTGTGGATGCCCCATCCCTGGACGTGTTCAAGGCCAGGTTGGATGGGGCTTTGAGCAACCTGATGCAGTAAAATACGCCCCTGCCCATTGCAGTGGGGTTGGACTAGATGATCTTGAAAGGTCGTTTCCAGCCCAAACCATTCTGTGATTCTGTGTTGCTATGAATCAGGATTTTGGAGTAACGGCAGAACCTGGGCACTGTTTAGAGATGACTCTAGTTTCAGGTTGCCCGTTGGCTTGTAGACTTACTTGCCATTGAAGCTCCTTCAAATAGAGGGGGAAAGTCAGAGGAACTGGGTTTTTTTAATGAATTTTCAGTGGAAAAGCAGTGCTGTCGCTGTGTCGTCTCCCCCCCATCGAGCCAGTGTCCGTTTGTCCATCTGGATCCCCAGCCCTCCTGCTGCTCAATGCCATCCCCAACCTCCAGCACACGAGCTCCTTGCTCCGCTGCCAACTTCAGCGATCAGCTCCGGGCGGCAGAGCTGCTGAACCCTTCTGCCCTTTCGAGGAGGGAGCTTCCACGGCTCAGCGGGGCTGCCGCTTAATCCCAAAGGTCAGCACAGGGAGCTACTCCCATGCCCCCAAAGTCAAGTTGCATTAAAAGGGCAGGAGCTCACCTACTTCCCACATTGTTGGGAAGATGCATTTTTATAAACAGGCAAGAATGATCACTCAAAAACCCTCACTGTGTTTCTCTTCCTATGGATTTGTCCCTTTTTCCCCCAAACCTGTGCAAAATTTGAGCATCTGTGCTACCCTGTAGCAAGGAGGTTTGCAGCATGGGCATCCAAGCGTGGAAGGATCCATATGGGGAAAAAGCAGGCTGCGTCTTTGCTGGTGGAGAAGGTGAACAGGTGAATGGATCCTGGTGTTGCGGACCCTTTGTTGTGCCATGTGTGTTGTGTTGTGTCTTGTCATGGGTGTTGTGGTGTGATACCTGTCGCCCGGCGAGAGCCAGGGTGGGATCATCAGGTGGGGTGGGAGGGAGCATCCTGGATGGGAATGGGTCCCCCTGGACATCGCAGGGCTGGGCAGAGCTCCAGGACCTGTTCCCACCCTCCATCCCTCGGGATACACTGGGATGACCTCTCTCGAGTTGCTGGGTGTTGCTGTCACAGTGTTGGGAACAGCTGGAGATTACGGAGAGGCTGTTCTTTCTCCCACCTCCTGGCCAACATTCCCAGCCACCCAGACAGAAATCACACCTGAATGCATCTCCTTTGCCCTGTCTGCATCTCTTCCTGCCTTTCCCGCTGCCAAAAAGTGCCATTTCCCAGCAGAAAGCCTTGGCCGGGGGAAGCTGGGGAGCACTGCCTATGTCTCCCTCCCACTGGCACAGCTGGCGGCTGCGGGGATGGCTGTGAGCATTGCTGCTGGGAGCCACCAAAATGCCAGGCTGGGAGCACAGAAGCGCTTTTAGGGGTGAACATCTTGATGCCGTCTTTTTGCCAGTGCTGTGCCGTGACCGTGGCCCTGGACAGGAGAGCATTGGCCAAGCTCATTCTCAGGCCCTAAGCAGAGCGGGTTGAGCTCCAGCCCTGGGCCACCTTTAGCAGGAAGGTGGTTCAGGCAGCAGTCCCAAATAAGTCCGAAAATGAACATACTTCATTCCTGCTCTTCCCTGCTCCTTTCCTTGTCCCAAGCGTGTCTGGGACAGGAAAACCCCATGTACTCTCTGAAACCAGCTTCGCCAGCCCAGTTAACCTCTTTGGGACCTCCCAGCATCACCACCTTGGGGGTAGATCATTGCTGTTAAGACTTTGATGGCTTGGGTCCATAAAATCAGGCACTTGGAAAGCCGTGGGTGAGTGTGTAATGTCTCTCAGAGAAGAGTATTATTTTTAATAGTATTTTGGCATGCAGTAGTGTTTTGATACCGAGAAGGAAGCACCAACACATCCTTCTCTTCCTTTAGCACCATGTTGGTGCCACCTGAAGGAACCCAGCTCTGGGAACCTGTGGTCCCCGCGCCGCTTTGTCTGCATTTCCCAACGTTGCTCTCTTTTTCCTTCACAGTGCAAGAAGAAGCACACGCTGGTTTGCCCTGACTTTGCCAAGAAAGGTGTCTGCCCCAGGGGTGCCCGGTGCAAGCTGCTGCACCCCCAGAAGAAGCGTCACCCAAGAGATGCAGAAGATGGGGACCACAATGACCCCCCCTCCAAGTGGAGACGGGTCTGGGAGGAGACAGGCAGGTAGGAAAGAGCAGAAGAAACTCACTTTGCTGCTCTTAGAACACTTTTCTTCCCAGCCTGCTCTGGATGCGCCCTCTTCCAGATGTGTATCCGTCTGTGTGCTGGTTTATTCTAAGATGTTGCTGATGTGGGTTACTGGGATGTCTTCTTGATAGAGCCACCACAGGCAATAGGGTTGGGCAGGGTCCGTGCTCGAGAGAGAGGTCTCCAGGCAGAGCTGATGGAGAGAAAAGAGAAGATAGCTTGCATCTTGCTACCCGATGTGTGCCGTTGGAGCGTGGGTATCTTCGCCCTTAGAAATGTGCCGTCCAGGGCTTCGTCACCTCCAGATATCTCTGAGGCTTTTGTAGACCTTCCTCCTGGGAGATGGAGGAGCCCTGATGGAGACTCCACCACCAAAAGTGGGAACAGCTTATCCATAGCTCTGTGGGAAACTGGAAGTCATCATCCCTCTTCCTCTCTTGTGCTCAAATCCATGGCAGACAGCAGAGCTAAGCCCTCGGTGTGGTATGGGGGGCTTGTCATCAGGACTGGACTCACTGCCTGAAGAAGCAGAGATGGAGATGGACATACAATGGGCTTTGTAAAGCCTTTTGATGCTGGGCTGGTTTCTTGGTTAATCCTTGGAAGCTCTCTGAGCTCTCTCTGGGCAACGACGATGCTTTTGGGTGCTGGGATGGAGCCTGCAGGCTGAGGGACGCATTGATCCTCGTCCCCCCAGGGAGACAGGTTTTTCTCGAGCATGGCACATCCTCGCCTTCCTCTGCCCTCACACCCAAGCCCTGCCTGCAGAATGACTACATCCCAATGTAATTAAAATTAAAGGCAAAATGAAATTTTGCTTTAAAATCCAAAATCTAGAAGTCCCGGTTAGTGGGAGGAGAAAATACCGGCTTGGGTGCTTGGCTCCTACACGTCTCTCTGCGGCGGGACGTGGTGGGGTTGAAGGTGGGATGGAAATGGACAGACATGGGAGCCGTGTCGGTCTGGTCCATGCTCTCACCCGGTCCTGGGCCTCATCCTGTCCCTGCCTTGTAAGGCAGCAGAGGGGGACGAGCGCTCAGCAGGCCCTCCAAACTTATCCTGGATGACAGAAGAGCCTTGGAATGACACGCAGCTCACATCCCTGGTGTGAACAAGGTGTAAAATAGCTCCTTGCTCTTTTTAGGTAAGGAGGCATGAGCGCAGGGCTGGGCGGCAGGGGGGCACCCCCCTCTCATCCCGGGGACAGCTCCTGGCATCCTGCACTGCGAAGGGAGCACGCCTGAGCTTGGAAGCTGCTCGGGAGGTTTTTTTTTTTTTCCTTTATTGGCACCATCGTCGGAGATGTCGAACGAGCTGAAGTGTCACGTTAGCTGGGTTTGGAGGAGGGTGGCAAGGTTGGGGCTGAGCCAAGCCCAGCGGGGCATCTCCGAGCCATCCCTGCGCCCCATGCTCTCCGTCTCCCCTCTCCTCTGCTCGCTTAGCCCAGCCAGCACCTGAACAGGAGCCCAGCACCTCCACAAGCATCTGAGAGCTGGAAGGCTTGCAGGGAAGCGCAGAGCAGGGAATCCAGCTGAGGAGTGAGAAACTCTGGCTGAATCCGAGCTGGCTCCTGGGAAATTGGGGGTACAGAGCAGTCTGAGTTGGAGCTCGGAGAGCCTCCGTGTGCAGCTCTGGTGGTTTACCCCAGTCTCTTCCATTGCACATGATATTGCTAAGAGGGATCATTTTATTTTTCTTTATTATTTTTTGCCTCCTGCAGGAATGATCCAGCTCAGCTCCATGATGATGGGGAAATACCCGGACCCTCCACTGCGGAGCAAGAGGTGAAGTTTTGGAAAGAGACGGACACTTCACCAACCAGCTGGCTGCAAAAGCTGCCATCCTTCATCTCCCTCCAGTCCTCAGCATCCCCTGGTGACGAGGGCTGCAAAGTGGAGAAGGACGAGGATGAGCCGGAGGACGAGACAGGTAGGAAGCACTTGCTCTGCTTTTGCTCACACGTGCTCCGAGCTGCTCCAATTCACTGAGCGGGAGAGTTACTCCCCTGCTGCTCTCTGTGGGTTTTGGTGGGATCGGGCTTCCTCATGAGTCGCCAAACCAGTTAACGCTGGGAGCCCAAACTGGGATGGCAGTCAGGACTCGCGTCTCTGTGGATACAGGGGCACGAGCCCCTGGCTCTGCTCCCGAAACCTCATGGTAGGATTTTGTCCCCATCTTTTATCATTGGCTTCTTCCTTGTCCTATAAATTATTTGATGATGAATCCAGGCTCGTTCCTGTGACAGAGCCACAGCGGTCCCCGGTAGGAGGCTGTTTCAGAGGGATGCAGGGATGCTCTGCCTTACCGCTGGACCCACAGGAAGACCTCTGGACCATCCATCACACGTGTTTCCTGGCATGAAATAGTTCTGAAGCTTTGAAACAAAAACATCCCTGGTGGGAGGTGGGTTGGGGTGTTAGCAGGTTGCAAGTTCAAAGGAAGAGCTGTGTTAGTCTGAGATGATCTGCTTTGTTGTTTTATTAAAAGGTGGGGGAGGAGGCTTTGGAAATCAGTTAAATTTTTGGAAAATGCAGTTTTAGGATGAGCAAAACTTCTTACAAACTCCGACAAGTGAGAGCAAACAGCTTCTGCCTCAACATTTTTTTGATTTTTGGAAAAGTTCAGGGAAATGTTTCAACTGTTTGAAACTGAACTGACTGTGGGAAAAGAAAAGCAGGGGAAAATTGTTGAAGCAATGAGAAGAAACGTCTTTGTTTCTCTGCAAAGTGGCTCGTGGTGGAGGTTAGCTGCATTTCTGCTTCTCCAACATTTTCTTAATTCAGCTCCTACACTGGAAAGTCCTTTAATCACCAGCAGCTCTGCAGGAAGGGACAAGACTTTGGGGAACTCTGGGGATGCGTCTGCAGGACCAGAGGTGATGGAGATGGTGAGGCAAAGGTCGTGCCTGGTCCTTCCCGGCGCTGGGTAGGAGGTTTTTGACTGGACGATGCTTCACGCTTTCCTTTTCATCTCCCGTCCCTCACTGGAGGGATGTGCAGCAGCAGCATCTCCTGAGCACCATTGCAGAAAGGGAGGCAGCATCTGGCTCAGAAATCAAAATATTTTGTGGCAGTAATGATGAAATCCTCACCGCCAGCTTGGCTGGCACAAGATGTGCCTCAGTATGAACGAAGGGCTGGAGCATCCCTCCCTATCTTTGATCCCATGCCTCCTCCGACCAAGCGTGCAGCCAGAGCACAATCCTGCTGGGAGAAGGGATGAATTCAGCACCGAAAGCTGGGCTGGGGTGTTTGCTCAGTCATCTATAGGCGGGTACCGAGGATCTGCAAGGCTGTGCCTGGCTCAACCACAAAGCGCTTCGAGCCAGGGAGGGCTGAGATGCCTTAACGCTGTTGGAAAGAAAATTCCCAGGATTAGCAACATATTCCTGAAGTCACAGGCGAGCGCATGTGCTGTTGAACCGCGGCGCGGTGGAGACAGTGAGGGACCGCTCCAGCTGGGAAAGCTCTTCTCTGCAACGTGGGGTGAAGCACTCAGCTTCCTTTTCCAAGGATTTCTTCCCCACACACACACCTCCCTCCTTCCGTCTCCTTGGCCCTGGTTCAACTCCCTTTTGATCTTGGTGGCAGAGCCAGAGAAGCGCTCCCAAAGCAGAAGCTTAATCGTGTTTTTTTATCTCTGTGATGAAGACAGAGCAATTAATCCGTGGACAAGAAAGCTGTCAAAATGCCCTGGATTGCGCTTGGCAGCCTGGAGTAACTCGGTCGAGAGGGTGGAGGCATCATCCTGGCAGCGAGGGCATCCTTTTCCTCTTAACTCTGGTTTGCACATTCAGGGGAGGATAATTTCCAGGTGTTTTGGGTAGGAGGATGAGTAGAAGGAGCTGGCTTAATCCAGGGGTGTCAGGAGGAAGACTACAGGGAGCTAGCAGGTACGGGGTCGGGATGCGCATCCCTCCGTGCTCCTTTGCGCAGGGAGCACGTGGCGTTGGGAAAGCAGATGCTGGAGGATCCGTAGGAAAGGAAAACTGGGCAGGAATTGCAGATGGCTGTAGAATCATCTGATGATGAAGCAATTTCCCTGCCAAAGGGATGCAGCGATCGTGCACGGTGAGTCCAGCACGAGGATGCTGTTCAGTGCACGAGTTTGCCCATGCCTGGTGCTGAGATGCGCTCAGTAATTAATGTCTTACCTCAACACACAAACGAAGGGGCTTTGGGGCACAGCAGCAGCTGGGGACCCCCGTAACCTAACAGGAGAAAAGGAGCCCTGGCCTTTAGAAGCCATCATCCTGAGAGGGCGCAGGATGAGGCCATTGATGCTGCTAAAGGACCAAATGCCTCATGGTGGCCAAATCACCTTTAAAGCCAGGACTGGTGCTTGTGAGCTTGAGGTGCTGTTTTGAGCTAAGCAGGTGGTCAGGATGAGTCCTTGCATAGCTCTAGGTAGTAGCTGGTGTCGGCGACGGGATTTGGGGGTCTGCGCCTTCCCCGCTGCAGCCTTTGTATAAAGGATAATATTTGGTTTCTGCTTGTAAAGCCTGAAGGTGACACGCAAATTGGCTGGGTAGTAAATAAGGAGGAGGACAGGTTATTATTACGGAGTGAGCCGAATTGTTTGGTTAAACGGTCACAATTTGAGAAAATGCCCTTTTAATACTGGTAAATGCAGGAGGAATGAAGAAAAGCCCTGGCTCTGTGTGTGGGAGGGATGGAGTGGGGGTTTGGAGATGACCTTTAAGGACCAGCATGGGCAACAGCACCAGCTTGCAGGGGTCTCGGTGGGGGTCTGCAGCCTCTCGCCTTGGGATATAGAAAAAGGGGACTGAAATGGAGTGATGTGGTCTGCATGCATGGAGCAGAGCCTGCCATCGTCCTCCTTGTAATTTGGGGGCGGAGGAGTCATTTGAGGGCGCTGGTGCTTTTCGAGCATCCTCTGAAAAGCCCAGCCGTGCAGCATGGGGAGAGAAAACCACTTCCAGCCAAGCAACCCCGCCAGGAAGGGTGGGTTTGGTGGCATCTCATCCTTCACCTCGTTGTGTTCTCCATCCGGGAGGGCAAAGCCGGAGGGAGCACAGGCTCCCCTACCCCTCCGACACCCGTTTCCAGGTAATGGGCTTTTCCATATTTCACCTTCCAGTTAAATAGCCTGCACTGGAGCCTAACTGGCCTCCCCGCACTAATTGTAAGCAAGCGCACCAATGCAAACCATTCCAATCGAGTGCTAATTTAATTAGAAAGCACCCATTTTAGTTAATTTGTTCGAGAAGATCACTGAAAACTCCTGGAGAGAACAGATGTTCCCCTCTCCCCCGATGAACATTCAGGGGTTTGTAAATGGCTCCACTCAGCCTTGTTTAGGAGAGAAAAGAGGATTTTATAGCTGCAAACGACCCTTTCTGTAAACATTTTACAGCTCTCTGCACGTTTGAGTGACGATAAACCCCTAGCAACTCGGCGGGCTGCAAATTTGCGACCATACGGCTATCATTTTATTGTCATATTTCACGGTCGTAACGTTAATGGAAGATGCTCGCTACAGTCTTTTTTAACGGCTCCGCTGAGCACGCTCAAACGCTTTGGCTTTGGAGGAATTCGTGGAGGTGCAGCGCTTCTGGGTTTGTTTACAGCTTTCACTTCTGGAGGAATAACTTTGGAAATGCAAATCTCCCCTCTTCTCTGCTGGGCTGGACCCGTGCTTGAGAGCCACCTTCAAGAGGGCACGTGACTGCGGGGATGGGCAACCCCTTAGTGCCAGATCCTAGTCTGACCATCCCCAGCACCTGGAATTTCAGAGAAAGCTGGTGCTGCCAGCCCTTGCGCGCATGCAGCCAGTCCCCCTCGGCTGGCCGGAAGGTCCCGTGGGGTCTCCGTTGTAGCATCTCCTTTAATGCTGCTTCTGACACCAGCTCTTTGATCCAAAACTTGTTTTGACAGCCAGATAAGGCAACCAACCCTTTTGTTTGGTGTGAGCCAGTGGCAGAAGATGCTCTGGAGCCTTCCAGAGAGCATCTGCATGGTTGGGGTTGGAGGACTAGGACACAAGGGGGTTGTCCTGGGATAACAGGAGCTGCATCCACTGTCAGCTTTGACCCCGGTGGGACTTAGTGCAGTTTGCTTCTCTTGGTAGGGTCATGGAGGAAATGTTTTTGTGGATAAAGTACAGAGAACTGGTTTCTCTGTGTGGTCACAAAGATCACCTTGTACATTCTGTGCTCTAACCTCAACCATCTTGGTGGCCTCCACTGAACTCACTCCAGTATGTCCGTGTCCTTCTGTACTGAGGAGCCCGCAGAGCTCCAGGTGTGGTCTTGCAAGTGTTGGATATTTTCACAGCGCTACCAAATCAGCCCGATCCTGAAAAGCGCTGCTAATGAAGCGTTTAGTGCATACCTCAGTGCTGAACTCAGACTTCCTCATGATCAATCTGAAGCCTTTTGTTTATCCAGGGGAACAATTTTTTATATAGTTTTCTTATATTGATCCATTATCTCTTGTGCACCTCCACGGAGAGTCTGGCTCCATCTTCAACCGCCTTTAGGTAACTGAAGACAGAGATTATATGAACACAGCTGAAGGTAGTTGAAGACAGCAATTCCCCATTAGTCTTCTCCAGACAGAAACACCCCAGTTCTGTCTCTTCCATCCCAGTTACCTTCAGGAGGCATCTGAGCCACCTTGGACTTCTCTGAGGATCTCTGAGGATCCTGGCTGGTAGGGACAGAGGTCTTGGCCTTCTTGGTAGGGCTCGTTGCCTCTTTTTGGAAAAGATGTTGGCCATGATGGTTTAGTGGGCATGGTTGATGGTTGGACTCGATGATCTTAAAGGTCTTTTCCAACCAAAATGATTCTATGATGAAGTCATGGGCCAATGGCTGTGCCTGCAGCTGGTCCACCTCCATGGCTTCTTCTTTGAGTGGGACTACATACACAGCCTCTTCTTCAGGTGGGCCACCTCCATGGCCTCTGGATCTCCCATGACTTGGCTGAGGGCAGCTGTTCTATCCCACACAGTCTTCCTAGTCTTTCTTCTCCTCCTCTATATATTCTGCCTCCAGGTTCTCTCCATTGACTTGTCATTGACAGCATCCCCTTTCTGAGCAGGGTCCTGGTGGGTCTCCCCCACTGCTGGTAGGGGTGTTATGGCCAACTGTTGTCAGGCCTCTCTTGGAGAGTTGGTCACTGGAATGGACCTCTCTTCCCCAGAATCTGGCCTAGGTGCTGAAGAAGGTCTTTTCTGGGCCTCCCAACTTTCGAGGAACCTGCTTGAAGGTCCTGGTGCATCACCCAAAGGGTGGCAATAACTCCTTGACTCTGCTGTACCCCTGCTTGCTTCATGCCTCCTGGGAGCTCACAGCAGCAAGAAACTCAGCAAGCTGTGGAGCCAGATCAGTGGACCATCTAATAAGGGCTGTGGGACAGTGAACGGTGAGGTGGCTTGTGACATCTCAGGGCCACTGCGATGTGTGTCTGGCTTGGTCATCCGCCAGGTTGGGAAGAGTGAGGGAGCCGATGGGCTTGAGGGCTGCTTTGCCTTGGGTTATTCCCATATGGCCTTTCGCTTGCAGAGAGCCAAGGGGATCTGCAGGGCTGCTCCTGGTCCCCTCATGGGTGCCAGGAGCAGAGCAGACTGATGGGAGGTGGTTGCAGATCATCTGAGATCTTCAATCACAGTAATTTCAGCCTCTGCAAGCAAGAGCAGCAACTGAACTCTTTATGCAGGAACAGGGGTTTTAGCAGGATAGCGGTGTTCGACTTCTGCGTGCCTCAATTTCCCCATTTGCCGTATTCTTCTAATTAGCAAGAGCTCTGAAGCTTTATTTGGTGGTCTGTGGGTGGCTCGAGGAGCTGCAGGGTGGAAACATCTGGGAGGGCTGGGGATGAGTTTAGGCATGCGAGGAGCAGATAAACCATCTCAGTGTTTCAGGGGCAGCTACGTGATCTCCACGCAGGTGTGTGGCTGTCAGGGTGCTGCATCCGTGTGTCGACACCGAAGCTGTTGCATGTCACATGCCATCTGCTCCCTGATGTGGCAGAGGTGTTGCAGCGGAGCGAGCTGGTGCCCCATGGTCCCCCATGACGGAGTTCTGCTAGAGCAGATGCCACGAAGGCTTCTGCCGTCAGAGCTTCTCCCTCTCTGCAGGTTCCTCCACTGGCCCCTCATTCTGCTCCAGTGACCGATCGACTCAGGATCCACGTGGCAGGACCTTTTCCTCAGTCCCTGTGGAGGTGCCACCAGTGTGCACGGGATGACCACACCACAGTCATCTTCCTTCCCCTGCAACCCTGGGCCATTCTCAAGTCCAAGTCCAACCCTTAGGATTACAGGATGGAAGGGACCCCGGGGAGGTCATTAAGTCCAACCTCCTGCTTAAACCTGTCCAACCTCAACAATAAGATCCAGCTCATGTCTCTGCTTGTGACAGCTGAGAAGTCAAGGACATGTGGCTGGGGATGTGTTGCTTGGCAGAACCTCTTTGGAAGCAGGTAGGAGATAGCAGGAGTAGGTGGAGGCACTTGGATGGTCGTGGTGAGAGCTCATGGGAGTTACAGGACCTCCCAGATCCTCAGCAGATGATACCAAGGGGACAAGGACAAGCTAAGGAGAGGAAGGGCAGCAGGACACCGAGCCCTGAAGTCTGCAGGGAAAGGAAAAGGGAGTTAAGAGCATGCTTGATGTACCTCGTTGTCCTTAAATCAGCCTTCCCCTGAGGTCTTCTGCCCTCGTAGGATAGATTAGCAGGGTCCAGACAGGGAGCAGGAAATCTCCATCTTCCTTCCTGATGGTATCTATGAACCCTCCCTGTCTCATGGCTCACCAGCCAGGAGGGCTCCAGGGCAGCGTGGACCTTGGTGGTACGTTCCCAGCTCTTCTCCTGGCACTTGCCAGATCTTTCTGGTAATGGAGAGGGTGATCCATGTGCCTGGCAGGTGGTGATGGGATGCTCCTGTGCTCACTCGGATCTCCTTCTCGCCTTTGCTGGGTTATCCCACTGCAGGTGGGTGCTTTCCTCGCCAGCCCCCCAGCCGACGTATGCTCCATCAGGCATGCAGGGAGAGTTTAACGAGAGAGCATCAAAACTCTTTTATAACTGAATTAACAAACCTCTAATAGAATTGCTTTTCCTAATGCAAAAATCTATCGAGCTGCAGGTAGCGGTCTGCACCCAACCCTTGAGCAGGACAATGCATATCAGTCTAATTGGTTTCCTGTTAACGGGCCGGATCTGCTTGGGTCGTTAGCAATTGCATCTTCTCCTCCTGAGTCAGCAGGTCCTTATGGGTTTGGGGGCTGTTTGGTGGGGGTCTCTGCAGTGGGGGAGGTTTAGGTTGCTTCCATACACACTGGACAGTGGTTTCAGACATCTTCCTCTTGGTCATGGGTGCTTCCTTCCCAGCCTGGAGATGCAGGTGGGCTGGTACTCAGGCTGGTGAACCTCACCAGAGGATTCCCGGGTGGACCTTGCCCGTCCCTCTGCAGCGATGCCTTATATCTGG
Source organism: Pandion haliaetus (assembly GCA_013401275.1). NCBI lineage: Eukaryota > Metazoa > Chordata > Aves > Accipitriformes > Pandionidae > Pandion > Pandion haliaetus. Next base: position 14,598 of record VYZV01022026.1, on the reverse strand, counting down.
CAGCCCTTGTCTCCATCCCTCCATCCTTCCATCTCCATCCCCTACTAAAGCCCTGATCCTGCTGCAGGACACCGTCAAGCTTGGGGTACCATCAGGCTTTGGGGTGCTGCAGATAACATGGGTGTTGTTGAAGGCTGGGGTTGGATCTCCTCGTTTTTGGTGGTTCTGGGAAGGTCCAAAAGTCCAAAACTTCACTGCTGTTTAATTTCCTTACTGCAAAGTGGCCAATTTAGTTGAAACTTCCAGTAAACCAGATGATTACTGTGACTTTTTCTAATTGGGCTCTCACTCTGAATCAGAATCGTTGCGTCTTAGCCCACAAAAGGCTGTCGAAATTGCTCTTCTCTGATTTACTTTCCGCCTGGACCGAGCTGCCTGCATGTTTCCAATCCTCTTCCCTGATCGATTTGCAGGCGACTTTCAGACCTGCCAAGTCTCACTCCTTTGCCAGGACTGAAACCTACTTCTTCCATATTAATTTTTTACCCATTTTTTAGGGTGTCTTTTAGACTTGACTCAGGATTTCTGAAGACCCCTCTTGTTCAGCCCGCTGCCACTTGGCAGCCCTATTGTTCCACCCCTGAGTTATTGAATAGCCTAAAGCCTGGAGATGGAAGAGCTCTCAGAGATGGTGAAGTCCCGTCTTCTTCAGAGTAAGCTTCAGCTCACCAGTAAAGGACAAACATGGTGTTCACCGTACGTCATCACGGCCATGTCAACGTGTACCACCAGACCACAAAGCATCTCTGCCATGCCCACAACCCGGCAAAGCCCCTCTCCCACCGCTGCAGCTCATGGCTGGTTTTCTGGTTGCTTTTTTCCTCCTAAAAGAAGGAATTAAGGAGAAGAGACATGGAAAGGACCTCCTGGCACAGATTTTCTGCTCTGCAAGCATGGCAGGAGATGGGCACTGCTGAGCAGCGGTGGGACATCTACCCCAGCACGTCCCTGCTTCAGACATCCTGGTTAGGAAGCAAGAAAAGATCTGAGCATTTTTCTTTCTGGACAAAGCTTCTCACGACATCCCAGCCTAATGTTTCCCTCACTTGAGGGGCAGAAGGTCTGGCTAGAACAGCAGCAGGGTGAGATTTTGGTGCAGGTTGTCTCACTGGATGGATTTAGTGCAGGATCAAGCCAAGGAGATCCAGTGCAGGATCAAGCCAAGGAGATTCAGCCCCCAGCTGCTTCTTCCGTGTGAAAAATCATTTGCTGAAAATTCTGGGGCTTAGCCCTTGCTGCTGGCCTTTCCATCCCGCCTTCTGTTCTTGGGCTTTATTAAAAAATAATACTAGTTTTAGTTTATTAAAAAAAGGCATCTCCCAGACTAAGTTTCTCCAGGAGCTGACTCTTAGCCAAGCGCTTTTGCTGCCAAAGGAAAAGCTGTTTCCAAGGCAGATTCAGCCTCCGGGCTCCCCCAAAGCAGCCGGGAAGAGGTTAAGGGATATTTTTCCTTTGGGGATGGGGGAAAAATGTGTGTGTGTGTGAGGTGGGACGTTTCTTCTCGCTGTGTTAAACCTTGAGCATCCGGCAAGGAGATGCTGGGATGCGTCTCGATGCTCCAAGCCGTTGGATGGAAACTTTTGCATCCCCTTTGCTGTATTAATAACTGGAGCATTAGCTGACTGGCCGTTAAAACAGCTGCTAATTGCAGCCACCTTGTTGGCCCGCTCTCCTTTGGGAATAGGATTTTATTTTTTATTTGGGGCCATTTCAGATGGGGTCAGCTCTCAGGAAGGAGCGGGGCAGCTGCAGCTACTGTCCCCCATGCGAAGCCCTTTCTTAAAGCCTGGCTGGATGCAGGAGAGGACAAAACCCCTTGGCAGCATCGGGAGAGCGATGGAGACCAAACATCCCATCAGGCTGGAGGTTGGTCGGGAAGGGAAAGCATCAATATAACCAGCTTTCCCTCCGGCAAAGCTGTTTATAGCCAGATGGTGGAGTTTGGAAAGCCGCAAGCGAGCCGTCTTCCCCTGCATCCTCTGGCTTTGGGGCTTGGGTGTCTTCCACGGCAAGGTGGGGCATCTCCAGCCACTTTCCCTCTCCCCAGCTGCCTCCCAGCCTCGCAGCGGGGAAAAACAAGCGATTTTTTAAACCCTCAATGATCAGGAGCAGTGGGCAGGGAGAGGATTTGGGGACAAGGACCAGACCCACCTCCTTTTATCCCCCATCCGAGGGGATTCCCCACCTTTAAATCCCTTTAAATCCCCCTGTATCAGCATCGGGATGAAACAAATTTTGTTTTAACTTTCCCGTCGGGTGCAGCTGGAGCCACTTGGCTCGGCAGCGTCTGGGGGAAGGCCAGGTTTTATTGAAAAATATAATGGTGCCACCTGAAGCGTGATTTACTGCACTGTCCACTCCTCGGACTTGATAATATATTTCTATTAGATTTCCTTCTTTTCCCTCCCTTCTTCTCGCGAAGAGTGGCAAGTTTCTCCGTCTGCCTGACACCTTCTTAGGCTTAGGCAAAATAAATGTTGATTTTCATCAGGAGGAAGAGCGCTGGAAGTCCTAATTCTCCGGCGAGGCTGACAAGCTCAGCAAAAGCCGCCTGGTTTTCGATGGAAAGCTCGTGATCCAGCCCCGGTTCTTCTCTTTGGAAGCTGTTCAATCATCGTAATGAAAAAGGGGTTTCTTAGCCCGGCTTTCGCTAACTAGAAATTATATACCTGGTTCCTGGAAGATGGATTGCGTGGCTGCCGAAATGCAGAGAAGAAAGGGGGGGGAGAGAGTGAAGGCGTGCGAGATGCGACCCAAGATTGATCACGCCATTTGCAGGATCTCCCATGCACAAAAGCGGAAAATATATTTTCGTTTGCTGGGGTGGGTTAAGTGACATCCCCGTTTTCTCCAGGTCCCGTCCCCCCCCCGCAAGCCCCGGCTTTCGCAGCGGGGCGTTTTGGGATTCAGTGTTTGCCCATCCCCAGCTGCTCCCCGCGGGGTGAATCATCCACTGCTCCATCCTTTCCAGAAGCAGCATGGCCATCCATCCGAGGTGAGAAACTGGACCAGTTTAGTCCTTTTACAACCTATTTTGGTTTTATTTCATTATTGCCCTCCGTGATTTTTTTTGAGGAATGCATTTAAAATCAGGCATGGATGCTCTGAAAGCATCTTGGCTCTGCGAAACCCTGTACCAAAGTCGGGAAGCTAATTATGGTCAATTTAAAAAATCACTTTTTTTTTTCTCCCCCAAAAAAAGAAATCCATATTTCTACTTCTGTAATCATATTTGCTTTGAATTGCAAAGCGTGGGTTTCATAACGCTGCCTGGATATTAGCTAATGAAGTTTCCTTGGGGGGAATTGAACTGTTTCCACCGTTCTTGCTGGACCGGGGCCGCAGTCGCTGGCGGGGCAGGAACGAGGAGATGCTGATTTTGACCCCTTGGGGTTGATGGGCAGCAGCTCTGCTGGACCCTAATTACAGCAATCGGGGTGGGTTTTGGAAATCCCAGGCTGGAAAAACCATCTGGCTCGATGCAAAAGGGATACTTGGGGTCAGCTGGAAAATTAAGGAGGGTGGTCAGAGGCCGAGCGGGGTGCGATGGGCGTCTGTTCGGCGTTGCTGTTCCCCGAAGCCGAATTCGGCTGCGTCACCGGTGACTAATAGCTGAGTCCGTTGTGGCTGCCGTGCAGCCCTCTGATGTATGGGTGTTATATTAAGGGTGGAAAGGTGCTAAATGAGCCCTCTTTATTTTACATAAATTAGCTCAAAAGCTATGTATCACTGCCACAACAGCTTAGACTCCGAGCAAGTTTGTTTACCCAAGTTTAAAAGCAAAGAAAAACTCTTGGTGACCCCCCGTTGTTGGATGCTGCTTGAGTTCCTCACCTGTCCTGCCTCCCCTGCCCCAAAATCTTCTCCTTTGGGCTTTCAAAGCTGCTCGAAGGTGCCCACGGTCCCACCTCCGCATTGGGCATCATCGTTTGGGAAGTACGATGCAGAGCGCCAACGCTGAGTTTTTGCAGAAACATGGGCAAGTTGTGTGCTGCTCATCCAGAACATAAGCGTCTGGAGGGGGTTTGGGCTGGATTCCCTGTATCTTCTCCACGATCTTCTCCACCTCCTGTAATCCCAAGTGAGAGGGGACTTTTCCCACTAAACCTCATTGCTCAACAAGCTGTGGGGTTCTTTTTTCTGGGAAACCTCCTCCTTTTCCCGTCCACATTCATCTCAGTGTCTTCTTGCCCAAATGGCCACCGCTTTCCTGCCCACCCATCAGTCTGGTAGGTAAAACCCTGTAACCACCTCTCCAAACCCTTCGGGGAGGGAAAACAGGAGAAACTGCAGATTTTCCAGCGGTGTGGTTGAAATGGAAAAGGACTTCACGTCGTCCACCCTGGTCCGTGGGATGTGCCTGGACTCGTCCTGCAAAGAGGTCACCTCCCAGAGGCACTTCCCGGGGTTTTGGCTTTATACGAGCATCTGGGACCCTCTTTAGGGGAGGCACAGTGCTCCAACAAGCTGAAGTCATCACCCGGAGCATCTTGGGGGGATTTGATCCCCAAACCTTTCACCGGCATGGCTAGAGCACGTGCCAGTGCTCTGCTTTTCCCTGCTCCAGCCCAGCCCCAGAGCACGTCATGATGCTCACGCTGTGCCGCAATTTGAAGGCTCGGCTACTTTTTATTTTCTTTTTCACCCATAACTTGGGGATTTTGCGGCTGACTCGCTGCTCTGTGGTGGAAAGGGACCTGCGAGCGCCTCCGTCCTGTGCTGCTTGCGGGGGTCTGATGTTGTTTGGGGATTTGGGGAACCAGCCACCTCCATCCCGGCCACGGCCAAGGGGGACATCAGCTCTGGGCTCAAAGGGAGTCATGTCCCCACCCCAAAGGGACCAACTCTGCACCGAAAGGCTGGGGAGGGGGCTGCAGGGCAGCAAGGCCAGGCCGAGCACCGCGCTGGGGACACACATGTCCCCGCCAGTGGGCTGGCAGGGCAGTCAGGGAGCCCCAACCATTGCTGTGGGCTTCGGGATGGGAGGCACGGTATGCAAGTAGGTGGGCTTGCTTATTTTTCTTCGTTTGTTCACTAATTAATCCTTCTCGTTGGCGGCACCGTGCCCTCTGCGGCAGCTTTTACTCTTCTTTTCCCTGAGCATGAAGTGCCGGCTGGGGCTGGAGGAGCAGCAGAGGAGCGCGGGATGCTCCTGTGTCTGCATCCCGAGGGATTTCCAAGGCGACCCGAGCCAACCACGATGACTTTCTCCTCTTTTCTTCCTTTCCACTCCCAGGCAGTGCCAAACGGAAGAGGACTTTGCCGCTGGCATCCTTGCGGGACTCTGAAAATGCCCGTCTTGAGGAGGGTGGCAGAGGTGAGGCCAGTGGGTGCTGTCGGGGTTGGGTGCCGCCGGGGTGGAGGACCACCCGCATCCCCAATGCCCATGCCCATCTCTGGTGCGTTAGCCCACCGCATCCGGGCAAGGAGAAGCCTGGGGCTGTCCAGACGTGTGTCACCCGCTTCCCACCATCACCTTTTCCTTTCCTCCCTCCAGGCAAACGGCTGCAGATCAAGCCCCGTCTATGAGCAAGACCCGACCCCGCGGCAGCCGACCAGCTCAGGAACTGCAGAGCCGGGCACGACCTGGCACCTACCTCAGGACGCTGCGGCCAGACGCGGCACCCCCTTCTCATCTTGCTTTTCCGGGACATCATTTTGGCAAGGAGCCGGGTGGCAGCGTGGGGAAGTGCCACCCGTTCCTGCAGGGAAGCAGCTTTGTTTGACGTATTTTAATTTGCCAATGAATTATCTTTTCAGCCGGTTTATTGAAGGCAAGCCCTGCCACGAGGCTCCTTGGATGCTTGCAGGGCTGGGAAGAGGCTCCCGTCCCCATCGGTCTTCCTGCAGATTGTGGCTCTGCTGCTGTCCCGGACATGAGGTGACACGGGGACCTGAGGAGCTTAATGCCATCACCAGATGTGCCCGCATCCAGGTCAGCCACTATATTGGGGACAAGTGTGGTTGGTGGTCACAAATCACCGTGCTGGGATGTAACAGGGTGTAAAGCCCCCGCACGGCTCAGCCCCGATCTCTCCATTCCCAGAGGCCACCTGCATCCATCCCGCTCCATCCCCTTGTTTTTGGGAGGAGATTTCTTGGAGCAGAGCCGTGTGCCGAGAGCATCCCTAGTGGAAATGTGTGTTGGGAGCAGTGCTGAACTCACGCCAAATGCTCCTGCAGCATGTCGGGGTCTCCCGTGGCCGGTTGCACCCTGATCCCCACCCCAGTGGGGGTTTGGTCTCCCTTGGGAGACCCAAACCAGTTCTTTGGGGATTTTTTTCTGGGTCCTTCCAAATCCAGGCAGGAGCAAGGTACGGGGGGAGCATTGTGCCGAGCCGAGTACCGCCAGCCACACAGCTGCTGGCGCGATGGGTTTTTGCATCCATGGGTACAATTTCCACGGGGATTTCAGGGCTGTGTCGTCCCCACCGGATGCGATTTTAGGGACAGCTGCAGGATCTCCCCTTGCCAAGAGGTGCCAAGAACCGCGAGCATCCTTGTGGGGCGGCCAGATTTTCCCATCCGCTGCCCCTCAATTGCAGCACCTTTAGGCAAAACCCTGCAGGCAAAAGGCATCAGCGGGGATGTGGGCGAGCGCTGGGGCTCCCCGGGGACCCAGCACCCAGGTGCGCTTGGCGGTCGGGCGGGCGACGGAGCCACCACGAAGCCGGCGGCTCAGGTGCGCCGGCGGCTCCAGCAAGGGGCTGACAGCTGCGGTTTCACCCCTCGCAACTGGGCAGCGTGGGTCCCCACGGGGGTTTCCCTTCCCCAGGTGACCCCCGTGGAGGGGGTCTTGTTATCACCCCACATCTACAGGCTGAGATGCACCCCCTTGCCTGGCTCGGGCGACTCGGGGCATGGCGTGCCACCAAAAGCATTAACGTCTGTCACCTCCCTGGGCTCCGGTTTAAGGATGCTGCCCGCTGCTGAACTGGCAGCTGGGGCGGGGGGAGAGGGGGTTAGTGCCACTTGGAGACCAGTTTGGGGTGGCCGCGTCCCCAGCATCCCCCCAGCCGTTGCGAGGACCAGTGGGTCCCCCCCACTCGGAGCTGCCCTCATACCCCAGCGTGTGTACAGCGAGCTGATTTTTTAACAAAAACTTCGTCATCTCCGTTGATATTAAATGTCTTTTATTAACCTGTGTGTTTTGATATGTAAATAAAGAGTTTCTTCCCCAGGATGCCTGGTCAGAGTGTGGCTTTGCTCTTTGTTTCAGTGATACTGCACAAACACCCCCTCGAGTTGCTGGCTGATGCGGGTGGAGGGGCCGCTCTGATCCCCAAATCTTTCGAGGTTTTTAATTATTAGAACTTTTCCCCCCCCTTATCCAGAAAGGATGTTTGTTCACGTGGTGGTTTCCCAAAAAAAAACCCAAACCTGAATCCACTAAAAATCACCCCGGCGGAGAGGATGATGCTGCGAGTCCCCGGGGATGGCCGGTGCAGGGTGATGGTGGCCAGGAGCTTCGGTGCTTCCCAGAGCCGTGGTTCCCTAACGAGCAGGCTAACGGGGATTAAGGCTCGCTCTTCACTAATTAAGCAAGGCAATGAGTAGCTCGCTGAGAGCCGCGGCTCCGCCGCCCACCGGCGCTGCTGCTCCCTTCCCGGGGAGGATTGTAATTTATTGCTAGCTGTCGTTAAAGCACTGCTTGGGGGTGATTAATTTCCGAGCAGGGATAAACGCGGCCCCTGGAGAGGTGTCGCTGAGCCCCGGTGGGTTCCCTCGCTGCTGCCAACAGCCACGACGCCTCGGTGATGGGCCCCGATGGGGGTTTTGCCGTCCTCCCCATCAAGCCAGGGATGCTGTGGTGGTGGGCGCGTGGCTGGGCTCTCCCGGGGCCCCGACAAGGACGTGCCCTGGGGGTACCTTGGCTGGAGGGGTGGCACAGGGCAGCGTTTCTGGAGGGGACCATAAATATTTCCTGGAAAACCCTCCTGCGGTGGGTGCCGCTGGCACAGGTCTTGGTCCCCAGGCAGGGAAGCCGGTGCCAGGCTAGCATCACCCGCTGGCTTACTTTTCTGCCTGTCATCCGGGTGGCTGTCCCCTGGCCTCCACCTCCTCCTCCTCCTCGATGCCCATAGCTGGTCCCACCACGGGCATGAGCCTCTTTGAGTGATTATTCCCCCCCCTCCCAAAATGATTTCTGACCCTTCTCCGTCCAGCGACACCCGGCTTCGTGCCGCAGGTGCTGGTGGAGCATCGCCGAGATGGTACCACCAGCTCACGGGGTGCGTCATGGTGGGCACCAGCATCATCATGGGGTGATGTCCTCGTGAAGGCTCCCCAGGCCACCATCACCCCATCACCAGCCAACTGGGGAAACTGAGGCAGCACCCATGCGGGTACCCAGGCACCCAGCCCCCCCGCTCGAAGGGTTAAAGGGGCACACGAGCTGCCCGCTCTAAAAGCAAAAGGTGACGCCATCCCACCGCCATCCCCTGGCCACCAGCCTGGTTATGTCACTCGACCGCCTGCGAGTAAACTTAGATGACCGGTTCGGTGTGGCAGGGAGGGCCGGGGACATGTTATGGGGCCCGGCCACGTTCCCCCGGCCACCCCACTAAAAATACCCAAGGGTGGGGAGTGTCACTGGTGAGTGACGGCCCCGTTGGATCTCGGCCCGTTCCTAATCCCTTCGTGGCTCCTGTCCCATCGTGGTGGGTGGCAGCTGCTGGTGGGGGCCAGGTGCCCCCAAGGTACCAGCAGCTCCGGGGAGGAACATGGTGCCAGGGGTAGGGAGGTGGCATCTCATCCTGGACACCCCCAACCCAACCCCGCCGCTTTCCCGGCGTGGGATCCCGACATCCCACTGCACAGAGACATGGATGCTTCATTCGGGGGTCACACAAGCAAACGGGAGTTAAAAAAAACCACCCCGTGAAAAGGGGGTTTTGTTGCAAAAACATCAAGATGCCCTTTTTTGTCCCCTTCTTTGCCCCCCTCCCTCCAGTTTGGGGGGGGGGGGTTGTCCCATTATTCACTGTCCAAGTTGGGGGTCTCTAATATGGGATATCTGTGTCCCAGGTTATCCAATATGGGATAACTTCCAGCATCACCGGGGTTCCGGGGGGACACACATGGGGCTTTGCCTGCATCCGTGACCCTCCCCAGGGCGGGGGAACAACCCCCCCCCCCATCTGCCCCGATTCAATTTTACCTTGATAGGAGGAGAAAGATGGAGAAGGCGACAACAAGCATTCCAAACCCTCTGGAGGCCAGATCCAGTAAAAGAAATGATGTGGAATTTTAATCGCTAGGGATGCAATGGGATAAGGGTTTTTGTGTTTCCCCCCCAAAAAAAAAAAAAACACCAAACCTTTTTTGCATTAATTTGACCCAAAGAATCCCTGCTTTTGAATAGTCAGCACCCATGGAGGGCAGTGTCCCATGTCCCTGAGCAGGGATGGCCATCAGCTGAGTGAGGGGACTGTCACACACCCCCCGCCCCAGTCCCATGGATTTGCCTGTGGGGTGCAGCAGGGCAGGATGAGGCCAGACTGGGATGTACTGGGAGCCAGGCTGCATCCTGCAGGTGATGGGGATGATCCTGGGCCCTGAGGGGGACTGCGGGGTGGCAGGGGGGGTATCGATAGCCCCTGTGGGATGAAGCTGGTCTTCCCTTGGGGTTAGGTGGGACAACTCAACGGCGACTTGCCCGTGCCTCAGTTTCCCTCAGACACCTTGGTGTGGGGAACAGCTGTACCCACAGCTGGTATCAGGCTGCTGTTTCTGCCCCATCCCTGGCCTCGGTGCACGACCCCGACCCCAACCATGAACCTCCGCTCCCAACACTGACCCTAATTAACCCCAATTCTCACCCGGACCCCCCCCCCCCAAACACCCCCATCCCCC
>VYZV01022025.1:0-41545 GCA_013401275.1 Pandion haliaetus | reverse complement strand
CTGCTTTTGGAAAAAAAAAAAAGATCAGAAATCCCTGTTTTGTTTCCTGTATGATTCTCCCTTCATAATTCTTTTCATTATTCTGGAAATTACTATTAAAGAGAGAATCTGAAAGACATATATAACAGAAGGTTTGTCTCCACAGATGCGGGGGCAGGAGGGAGGGGAGTGCAAGTATCATGCCCAAATACCGATAAATACTATGATTTCCAAATACACTGAAGTGAAGGAAGAGTCTGTGTGTACGTCATCTGCAGATGTTTTGCAACTGATTTGATGTTAATTGACATCCATGATAGCTAACTCTTTCCTAAATCACTTTCAAAATGGAACAAATCTAGTTCACTAAGCACTGCTAGTATTTAAATATTTCCCTGATGTTTTTTTTGTTCTTTCGGCCTCCCAGCATCTTTCTAAATCTCTGTTGAATGGGGCCTGTCTTCCACAGAACATGATAGTGGTGAAAACCAGCGTTCAGCACAGCAGTTCATTAGCAAAATATGCTAATGGCAGCAGTCAGACATTTTGGCTGCTGCAGTATAAATTGAAAGAATTTCAGGCTAATGCTTGCCATGGCCCCTTCAACAGCATCAGCCAAAGTGTTAGATACAATATTCTCCACTCAGTGAGGGAGATTTAATTGGACTTTTTAACCTAAATAAAGAGAGGTGTCCTCCAAAACACATGGATTATTTTCTCAATGCTATTGCAAGTATTAGGGTGTGCATTTTTTTTCTGCATTAACATGGACAATTCTGTTCCCTGTTTTTCCAGAGTGACCCAGCTGAACTTTTCCTGCAGTTCTGCTTTGGTGTAGGAGAGGTCATGATCACTTCTGTACAGACCAGTACTGTTCTCACCTGAATTACAGGATTTATGGAAGTGTAGAAAGCATGCAGCTAAAGGTATCTGTAAACCTGTTTTGTTTTTTTCTATTTTTTCTGTTTTTTTCAGAAAAAACCCTCCAATGTCGGAGAGGTTTAAAATCCCTCTTCATTTAGGAATACAAGCCTATAGAAATACTCATGTTTTTGTGTGCTACTAATGTAAAACTTGTAGCACAGTAAAACGGCAAAACCATCTTTCTCTATGAACTGAAGTGAAAAAAAAATGTTTTTCCTATTTACGCTTAGTTTTTCCACTGCTCTTGAAATAATTACCAAATTATTCCACCTAAAAATCTTTTCACATATTCATATGCCTAAACATGGATTTAAGTGTTCCATAATATATCTGTGATACATTAATAAAAATGCATCCATTTCCTAAAAATGAATATGTCCTTAAGAAGCTGCACGGTGAAACATATTTCATAATTTTTAATATATCCTGTCTTAATAGTTATCATGTGTTTCATGTGACCACCTTCTACTTTGTCAGCTTGGAGTGACATAGCAGTCCCCCTGACATTCAGGAATTGCTGTTGTACCAACCACCTGGGTGTGTTTGCATTCATTACCTTTTTGCAGTGGAATAATAATAATGGAAGAGGGAAAAGAATGGGAAAAGAGCAGGGCCATGTCATTTCTTTCTCAAAGTAAAGTATATACTGCTCTCTTGTGGAACTTGTACGGTAGTTACCAGCACTAGATAAAGGTATCCTTGCCTTTCTGACTGTTTTATTTTGTTCCACTGAATATTACTGAGAGATTTAGTGCATATGATGTAGCAGTTTTTTTGAAATTCTGCAATATAAATGCCAATCTTTCCTATTAATGTACTTTATTGGTTTTTTCTTTGATGGTCAGCATCCATTGTCGATATAGCCGTGTGTGCTGCTTTTGGAATTAGATTTGTGCTGGTTTGGAAAAAAAAGTGCATTTATTAGTATTGGAAAATTGCCTTTTCTTCTATTTAGGCGACACTGAAATACATCTGTAGTTTCCTCTGGTTCACTCTTTTAATTAGCCTCAGTAAGAAAAAAGGAATGAAAAGTTGGGTATTTGTCTGCATGATGTTTGTGTATAGGGGGTTTGTTGTCCAAATTATGGACTCTAATATCTTTTCTCATGTACTATGAAAATGACTGCTGAGTGAAATTTTTAGAATAATGTTGCAAAATGTAACACTGTCCAGTCAAAGAATGGAGCTGGTCCAGAGAGCCATCCTTGCTGAGCCTCTGGGAAGCAAAGACCTCCGCAAGCAGTAGAACTTCAGATGCCTGCTTTCCTGAGGATGTCTTCTGGGTGAGATTCTCCATTTCTCTAAGAATATGCGTGTTTAAGTTTGTGGCAGGTGCTGTGTCATTAGGAGCACCTCTCTACCTTGCCATCCATTTTCATTACAAGACAAAAGTATTTGAGGCTGTTGTCCTTCTGTCAGATGTGGTCAAAAATGTTATTTATGATTGAGGGATAAAGAGGCAGAGAAATTTTACCTTATTTACCTGGAAAACATAAATAAGCTCTATTTGTGCCTGAACATGCCCTACATCTTACAAATTTTACAGCATATTTTATCCAGCAGGATCTTAAAGGAATATACAGGCTACAGAGTAAACTTCCCCCTTCTCGTTCACCATGAGAATTTCTACTGCAAACTTGATACTCAGTCTGTTTCTGGAAAGGCTACTTGAGTTCACTGATATAACACATACACAGCAAAATGCTCGACTGGAGAGAAACACTTAATTCCCCTGATATAAATTCTTGCTGCCACCTCTGCTGAGAAAACAATTCTCCTTAGTGCAAGTACTTATCCCTGTGAGCACCAACGATTTTAAGGATAAGTTTTGTAAGACTGCCACCATCATTAAAACCACACAGGCAGTTTTAAGAAGGCTGAATTTACTCTTACCAAGTCAGCCCTGTTCAGTCAGTTGGGGTAGGAATTAGACATTTGGTCCACTCTAACCCTTGGAGGAGTACAGCCCATTTTCAAGGGGGAGTAAGTAAGGTCCTAGAGGTATCTTTAGTGCAAACTGTGCTTCCATGAGGAATTACTGCAATGGCTAACACACTATAAACACAGCCTCTAGCTCCCTGCATACTAGCTTCTCTGCATAGCCCAGTCTCATATGCTCTTGCTTGTAGACAGAATATTCTCCAGTGAAAAGAGGGAGTCTAAAGATTCAAGTCATAATCATTGTGCTTTTGTGAGTTCTGTGAAATAGAATAAGAGTTACAAAGGAAAAGCAAGTAGATTTTGAGTGTACAATATTTCAGGAGAAATTGGGAGAGGGCGTTTTTACGATATTCTATTATGTTTCCTCTTTAGAGAGAGGCTAAGCCAGTGCCAAAGGAATAGTTTCCTGAAGTGCTATTTGTTCACAGGATGGATAGGAGCTGACAAGCTGACCATCAGAACAGCTTCTTTGTCCTTGGAGCTCCAGGTGGTATAACAGCGTAGAGAAGTTATGTGTTTTTACCCAAATGACTGTTCATTCCTTTTTAGATGGCTTTTCAGCCCTTTCCAGCATATTTTCAAGGGCTTTTAAAGGAAAAAAAAAAAATGAAGCAGTGTATAAGGGAAGGGGGGTGGGAAGGCAAGGGTAAGGTAAGACTGGGTGTACACATGATGTGGAGAAAGACTCTCTTGCCTTGTCTAGACATACATTCATCCAGAGAAGGCTCAGAGGTAGAAGTAGTATCAGTATTCATGCTACATAAATAAGAATCATGGCAGAATCATGGCTATAATCAACTTTTCTAGCAGCAGGATTAATATGGCTATATTGCATCCCGTGTATGTTCTGAAAGCACATTTAAGGATGTAAACAGCAGTATTAAAATTATGCTTGAGAGCCTTTCAAGAACTTTTCTTAATACAACATTTTATTGTTTATTGGGTTTAATAAAATATTTGAAAGCTCAGCCCTTTATGACAGGTAAAGATAATATGATAATTACCTAATGTGGACAGCAAATAGCATTGTTGGCATTCATTATTATAATCTGGTTTAGTCCACGTGGAATAGAATAGAATAGGAATAGACTGATTTATTACTATTAAAGAAAGAGAAGTTATTGTTTACTACTTATGGTTCTGATTCTGACCAGTTTGTAGAGATATAAATACAGGGCTGAGCAGACGGGACTAATGACCTCCTTCAAGTTTTTACTGACGCAGCCTTGTGTGCAGTTGCCTCCCTCACTGCCAGGGTCTGCAGCTGGGTCATGGTCAGCGTGTTGTCCACCAGGACCCACCTACAGGCCTGTGAGCTATCTCAGCACCTCTGTAATCTCTCTGCACTATTTGCAAGGATATATTCCATAGAATCATAGAATGATTTGAGTTGGAAGGAACCTTAAAGATCATCTAGTTCCAACCCCCCCTGCCATGGAAAGGGACACCTTCCACTATACCAGGTTGCTCAAAGCCCCATCCAACCTGGCCTTGAACACTTCCAGGGATGGGGCGTCCACAACTTCTCTGGGCAACCTGTTCCAGTGCCTTCCAACCTCATAGTGAAGAATTTCTTCCTTATATCTAATCAACATCTCCAACTCTCTAAGCCTGTCTTCTTAATAGAGGTACTCCAGCTCTCTGATCATCTTCATGGCCCTCCTCTGAACTCACTCCAACAGGTCCATGTCCTTCTTATGTTGGGGACCCCAGAGCTGAATGCAATACTCCAGGCGGGGTCTCACGAGAGTGGAGTAGAGCGGGAGAGTCACCTCCCTTGACCTGCTGGTCACACTTCTTCTGATGCAGCCCAGAATACAGTTGGCTTTCTGGGCTGCAAACTCACATTGTTGGGTCATGTTGAGCTTCTGGTCAACCGACACCCCCATGTCCTTCTCCTCAGGGCTGCTTTCAATCTACTCATTTCTCAGCCTGTATTTGCACTTAGGATTGCCCCGACCCGTGTGCAGAACCTTGCACTTGGCCTTGTTGAACTTCATGATGTTCACATGGGCCCACCTCTCAAGCTCGTCAGGGTCCCTCTGGATGTCATCCCTTCCCTCCAGTGTGTCATTCATGCCACAGAGCTTGGTGTCATCGGCAAACTTGCTGAGGATGCACTCAATCCCACTGTCCATGTTGCCAACAAAGATGTTAAATGACGCCAGTCCCAATACCGATCCCTGAAGAATGCCACTTGTCACTGCTCTCCACTTGGACATCGAGCCATTGACCACAACTCTTGAGTGCGACCATCCAGCCAATTCCTTATCCACTGAGTGGTCCATCTGTCAAATCCATGTCTCTCCAATTTAGAGACAAGGATGTCATGCGAGACAGTGTCAAATGTTTTGCACAAATCCAGGTAGGTGACGTCAGTTGCTCTTCCCTTATTCACCAACACTGTAACTCTGTTATAAAAGGCCACCAAATTTGGCAGGCACGATTTGCCCTTAGTGAAGCCATGTTGGCTCTCACCAATCACCTCCTTACTTTCCATGGCCCGTAGCATAGTTTCCAGGAGGATCTGCTCCATGATCTTGCTAGGCACAGAGGTGAGACTGACTAGCCTGCAATTCCCTGGGTCTTCCTTTTTGCCCTTTTTAAAAATGGAGGTTGTGTTTTTCCTTTTCCAGTCAGTGGGAACTTCCCTGGACTGCCATGATTTCTCAAATACGATGGATAGTGGCTTAGCCACTTCATCTGCCAGTTCCCTCAGGACCTGTGGATGTATCTCATTGGGTCCCGTGGACTTGTGCACCTTCAGGTCCCTTAGATGTTCTTGAACCTGATCTTCTACAGTGGGCTGCTCTTGATTCTCCCAGTCCCTGCCTTTGCCTTCTGCATCTTGGGTGGTGTGGCTGGAGTGCTTGTCGGTGAAGACCGAGGCAAGAAAGTTGTTGAGTACCTCAGTCTTTTCCATATCCTGCGTAACTAGGTGTCCTATTTCCTTCTGGAGAGGGCCCACATTTTCCTAGTCTTACTTTATCACCAATGTGACAAAAGCTTTTCATGTTGCCCTTGAAGTCTCTGGCCAGATTTAATTCTATCAGGGCTTTAGCTTTCCTAACCTGATCACTGGATGCTCCGACAATTTCTCTGTATTCTTCCCAGGCTACCTGTCCTTGCTTCCATCCTCTGTAGGCTTCGTTTTTGTGTTTGATTTTGTCTAGAAGCTTGTTCATCCATGCAGGCCTCCTGGCATTTTTGCCTTACTTCTTTTTTGCATCGCTCCTGAGCTTGGAGGAGGTGATCCTTGAATATTTGAACTTCACCATTTTATGGTCACTGCAGCCAAGGCTGCCCTTAAGCTTCACATTCCCCACCAGCCCTTCCTTGTTGGTAACAACAAGGTCCAGTGTAGCACCTCTTCTCATTGGCTCCTCTATTACCTGGAGAAGGAAGTTGTCATCAACACATTCCAGGAAGCTCTTGGTTTGCTTATGCCCTGCTATGTTGTCCTCCAACAGATATCAGGGTGGTTGACATCCCCCATGAGGGACCAGTGCTTGTGAACGTGAGACTGCTCCTATCTGTCTATAGAGGGCCTCATCCACTCAGTCTTCCTGGTCAGGTGGCCTGTAGCAGGCCCCCACTATAACATCACCTGTCCCTGCCCTCCCTTTAATCCTGACCCATAAGCTCTTGGTCGATTCCTCATCCATCCCCAGGTGGAGCTCCATGCACTCCAGCTGGTCATTGACATAGAGGGTGACAGCCCCTCCTCATCTCCCCTGCCTGTCCTTGCTAAGCCTGTATCCTTCCATTCCAACACTCCAGTCATAAAAGCCATCCCACCACATTTCTGTGATGCCAATAAGACCATAGCCCTGCAGGTGTGCACACATTTCTAACTCCTCATTTATTCCCCATGCCACATGCGTTTGCATAGAGGCATTTGAGTCGGGCCCTCAATGAAGCTGACTTACTGGCTGCAGTGGCTGGAATCCCTTTGTGCTGTTCTTCAGGTGCTCTCCTGCTGACCTGTGATCCCTCTCCAGGCTCTGAGCATCTATTGCTGGAATTGGCATCAAAGTGGTAGGAGTGGGATGGATTGAGGTTCCCCTTTCCCGGCAACTTTAGTTTAAAGTCCTCTTCACCAGCTTGGCAAGCCTATACTGAAGATGCTCTTCGCCTTCTCTGACAGGGGGACCCCATCAGCCCCCGGTAGACCAGGTTTCTCAAAGAGAGTCCCATGGTCTAAGTAGCTGAACCCCTGGCTGTGGCCCATAACCATTTGTCGTTTTGTCAGATTTGACTGGCCCTTTCAAACCCCTTCCCTTTGACCAGGAGGATTGAAGAAAAAACTACCTGCACTCCAGAGTCCCTTACTGCCACTCCCAGGGCTGTGTAATCCTTCTTGATACTCCTCAGACTGCTCCTGTTTGTATCACTGATGCCCACGTGAAACAACAGCACTGGACAATAGTAGACTGTATGAGGCTTGGTGGTCTCTCAGTGACATCCCTGATATGAGCCCCCAGTAAGCAGCACACCTCTCTAGAGAGCGCGTCAGGTTGGCAAATGGGTGCCTTCATACCTCTCAGAAGAGAGTTGCCTACTACTATCACCCACTGCCTTTTCTTAGTTGCACTGGTTGTTATACGGTGAGCAGATTGGCCTGCCTTTCTCGGCTCCAGCATCTCTCCTGGTGTAACGGGTCTTTTCGTCTGCAGTCTGCATAATGGTGAAGCGGTTCTGCAAGGGCACCTCAGGCTTCGGGGGAAGTCTCTTCCTCCTGCTGGTCCTTGCTGTTGCAAGGTTCCATTCTTCTGTGTTATTGGCCCCCTTCCCTTCTGTGTGTGCCAGTGGGGGAGTTTTTTGGCTGTTTGGCTGTGGGTCCACTGCAGACTGCACTTGGAACCAGCTAACTCCCTCTCAGCCTCCCTGATGCTACACAGCCTTCTTGCCGCCTCCTGCAGCTCAGCCACCTGCTGAGCACACCTTTTGCAGGCAGGTCTGCTGCCTGTCCCTGCCCCAGGAGAAGGGTCCAGGCACTTCCTGCAGTCTGAGGTCTGCACTGTTCTTTTTGTTATATATCTATTCATAATTATCATTAAATTATTTACACCTTTTCAAATAATCAAGCAAAGTATACCCCTAGTTTGGCAAGTGGTGACACTTAATTTTGCCCAGAAAGGAATAGGAGTAGGGAAAAGCAACAGCATATATTCTCTATTGCCTAATTGGGGGTGGAAAAAATGCTGACTTCCATATGCAGTAGTTACACTGTCAGCTTTTCAGGCGAGAAATAGGGAAGCAAATTGGCTCATGTTGCACAAATCAGGCTAATGACCTCTAATCCATTAACTCTCTGAACTATGTTGACTTAGCTGAGGTCTGGGGACCACTGGGATCAACTGGAGCATGGCACTGGCTACCGTGAATTTCAGATAGAAGTACATTGGCAGTTCATCCAAAGAGGGAGAGGTATCCACACCCAGGGCATAACAGATTGGTTGTATTTTACTTGTATCATTCCTAGCAGCCAAAAGACGGCTGTGAAATTTGATGGAAACTAAGGCCTTCATTTTGAAACATTTCACTGTTATCTTACAGTAAATGGTTGTGCCCAAGCTGCTTTCCTGCACATCTTTTCCTCTTTGCTGAGATTCTGCAGGGAGTAAGAGTGGCAAAATCTCTCTGCAGATTTTAGTTTCTGCAACAACGGTGCTTCCTTTATAAGATCGGTCTTTTTAACCAGGATTCCCTTTCACCTTTGCAAATCAGTTTTCCCAAAATGTTTAATAACCTTATTAAACTTCGGGTCTTTATTCCTTTCTTCCATTTATTTACAGAAACTGCTCATTAGTGCATATGGTTGTACCTGCTCTTCATCAGTAGCATGAACTGTGCTGTCTTTGCACTGTCTCTTCAGAAAATTGCGTTGTATTGTTTCCTTCTATCTTACGACTTTACTTCCGTCTTCTTTTTAAAGCTTATTCATAGTACTGTAGTCCTTCCTTAAAGTTGTTTTGTGTTCACTAGGCTTTTACCATGTGTGCTAATCTGATTTCAGAAGGGAGATTTATATATTGCTGATTTACCTGTCAATGTTTTTAGGGGTGCTGAGTCAGCAAAAAGGAGCGCAAAGGGCTGGGACAGTGGCAATGGCAATAGCTAAACCCAGAGAAAACATTGGCAAAGCAGGGATTTGCCAGACGTATTGTAGTGGATAGTGCAATGCTGTATTCAAAGACATGTAAATGAAAGCAGGAGTAGGAAAAGGAAATTCTGATGTCATGGGATCTTCCCAGTGCAGTAATCAGTGTCTCTAAACCTGCCTCGATTTTGTTTCTGCATCCGCTGCAGAGACAACATCTTGGGAGAATTTACAGGCTCTGCATCTCCAAGACCTAGCCGCACGTGTACTTTCGGCGAAAATGTCGATTTGCTGCGTTGAGTTCTGCGCAGTGGAACTGCACGGACAGAAAACAGAGTTTTTGGCGTCCGCAGGTAAGACAAAGGGTGAGGCATTTGGCAGGAGTGCCGCCTGGTGGCAGCGGCGCCGCCTGGCCGCCTCGGCCGCGGGGCCGGCGCTAGGACCGCCCCGTCCCCCCCCGCTCCCCCCCCTCCCCCGCAGGGGCCGGCCGGGGCGGTGCTGCCCGCTCGGGGTCGCCCGGCCGCTCTTTGAGGGGCGGCGGTTGCCGGCACCGGCGGGCGGTGATCGCCAGGTGCTGGTACCTCGGGCAAGAACCTGACGATATGTTAAAACTTACAAGATCTGCGTGATGTCAGGTGGTTTGATTTTGCAAGAGGTAGCGCTCTCGGTATGAACTTGCTAGGTGATCCCGCGTTACGTTGCTCCTCCCTCCTTGCCCCCCAGCGACTTTTTTTCTTCCCCCCTCCACACTGCAGCGTCTTGCCTTCCATAGTTAACGCTGTAGGTCTGTCAGCGTAGCAGAGAGTCTTCCTGTGTCAGTAAGCGATTGTTCCCTGGAGAGCCAGGTGAAGGCACTGTCCTCTGCTCGCCACACCTCCAGCTTGCCCGTTGGGCTAAAGCCCAGGGTTGTAAAAACTCGGGTATTGTGGTTAGGTGGGGAGGGCAGGTCAGACTGGAGGGCTCCCTTGCCAGGAAAACAAAATATCATTTTGACCCAGCCGAAATATTCATCACCCAGACCTGGTGACGGATACAGCATTAGACTTTTCCAGATGCAGCCAGGGTGTTTTCGTAATAGAAGCCTCAATATTTTTCAGGTAAGGGGGCCTTCTGATTGATAACCAAATGTGAAATGTTTGCATTATCTTTGTGTTTATTTCCATTCTCATTTTCCACTTTTTTTTTTTTCCTTCACAAAACACATAAGCTTACACTGGCTGGAGTCTTATGAGCCTTGTCTCTTCATTTTATTACGTACTGCCAAATACTCTTTTCTCCTCCTATTTGAGTCCAGTGCACATTTCAGTATCAGCGCTGCTAGGCACAACCAGCTTGGCAAAGTTTGTCTTAGCGGCTATTTACTGCAATTTGTGAGGGAAATTGGAGACACTTTGGATGTCTGACAGCTGCTTTGTAGTCAATCAAAAAAAGTAGAGACGTAATTTAATTTCAGTGCCCTCTCCAGAGAAATCCTTTGAAAGCATTATTATGAAGTGGGAATAGCACGGACAACAGAAAGAAACAGAGGGTGGGACAGACACCTCAGTTGTGTAGCTTCCATCCAAATGTGTGCCTTGCTCATTATGCATGTGTTCAGTACAGGAGCTCTCATGCCCATCTTTTACTGAAGAAGGAATTGGAAATGGCTGTGTGTTATTGCAGGAACACTGGCATGAAGAAAGAGTTACAAAAACTCTGCTAATAGTGTTAATAATTGTAGATTCCATATGTAAAAATAGGGCAGGACTTAGTTTTCTAACCAAGGTATCAAAGTTACTGTCCTGAATGTGTTTCTCTGTTGCAGGCCCACCATTAACTTTCCTAGCTCTAACCTCTGGTAAAATGCAGGTTTAACCTGCCTAGACCCATTAGAAAATTCATCCTCCCAGGACAGCACAGTGACCACCTCACATCTCACAGCTTGTTTCAAGGGATGTCAACCCTTTTTCTTCGCTTTAGCTTGCTGCATGTGAGGCTTTTGAATGCGTCCAGCTTAGCTGTCGTGGGTTTTGGTTCTGCGTTGTACTGTGCTTAACACTGATAGTAAAAAGAGACGTTACTTTGCTTTGTAGTGATTGTGTTTTCATTTCTGAGAGATATTATTTGATTTGTAACATAAGAGAAAGCTGACTATAAACGCAGGCAGAGGTCTTCACTGATAATGCCAAGCTTAAAAATGAATAATGATCTTTCTGTCACTTCAGCAAATGACTAGCTGCTTGTCCAGAGGGTGTAGCTACTTCTGCAGGCAAGGCAGAGCACTGGACACCCGGCTACGTCCTTGGGACTCCTGAGTATTGTATGCTTTTTGTTATTCTTCAAGAGTGAAAAAAGTGGCTGTTACAGTTAGATCTTCAAAGGGGAAGCAAATGCCTTTCAAAATGTATTATCATCCACATATCCAAGGTCAGGCCTGACATACTCAAAAACTGTCTAATGTCTTGGGCTTAGGAGTACGTCTTGGCTCACTGGTACCATGCTCAGAGAGCTGGTACCCTATGTGCAGTTGCTCATATATCCACTTATCATTTATTAATGCTATTATTAATACAGTTTCCAGAGCTAGTCCCCTAGCAATGGATGTTGGACATACACAGGCTAAAACCAGCTTATATATGTAGAAAGGTTTCTGATAAAACACTTAGTTCTTCCTCCCTGGTCTTGTACACACTATTATAACACACTAGTAGTTCCAGTGTCTTAAGACACATATTTATATATATAAGCAGATCAGTTTTAAGCTATAAGTAAATTTTTCAAGAGTCCAAATTTTGTAATAATTAGTACTTGGAAAATTCTGTAAAGTTTTTTGCCATTCATATTTTGATGTGCAAAGACTAATGTTTATACTAAAATCTCTGCTAGAGATTCATTGCTTTCATTTGCACCTCTATTTGATTAATCTTTTTTCTTGGACCATCACTCTTTTCCAGCAGTTACGGTTCTTTGCTCTTAATCTAACGTCTTTGATGTCCCACTTTTTGATTCAAAGAAATGAACGTTGGATGGTAATGTTTGAAAAGGTGCTATTGCTGTTAAATGATGAAGTCATTCTGGTTCAGTTTGTTCACCCTTTTGGCTAATTGGTCTGATGACATGTAAAAGCGTCTACAAGACATCACAAAAGTGACAGAAAAATCATTCCCCCGACTTGTTTTACTGTTCTGGTAAACTTTTTTCTGAAGTTTCTCCTTTCTTCTTTTTAGAGCTGTAAACATCAGAAAGAGGCTTTATTAAATTGCTTTTACCTCAGACTACAGGGGGCTTTAATGGAAAAGGGAAAAATGTTTGAAAATGTTGAGTCTTTGTTCTTTTTCTAAGGCAAGAACATTGAGAGTCCACGCAATGGGATTTTAATAAGTGGGCTTATTACCTTCACAGCAGTAAAAAAGACCGGGGTACCTGGGTTTACTGAACTGGTTAAAAGGACACTAAGCAATTCTATACATTATGTACTTGAAAAAGCACATAGAAGTATAAATATGCTATTGTGAAAATATTAATCAGTCCTATAGAACGTATCTATGAAGTCTAAGAAGATATTCACAGACTCTCTATATTTTGCAGGCTTTTAAGTACCACAGTGACACCTGGAAGCGTAGCTTCATTTATCTGAGTACCTAAGTCAATAATGGCATCCTCTGGAACTGTTATGGATCCATCTGTGCTAATGATGGACCACGACTAAGGCATCTTCTTCAGGACTGAGAACAAGCAGCGTGGCACGTATTGCATTAATAGAGCTGCATTTCTCCATTACCTCTCCTTTAACCACCACCAAAAAACCCCCCACTGCCCAGACAGGCTTTGTGCATACTGTCTTGTAATGGCTGTGCTGTGCCTCCATGTACGCATTGCCTGGGAAAGTTTTGACTCCCACAGGGTGAGCCATCGTTGACATTCAGTCCATGGCCACTTCACTTACGAGGTGGCATGTGAATGTGTGTTGTACATAGCTAGAGTAACTTTTCCGTAAGAGTGAGCAGGAGAACAAGGATATTCATGGTATATGATACCATATGTATATGCTAAGGAGGGTATGTTCCACTTTTCTTTTTTTAAAATCTTTTAAGAATTGCATTTAATGGTGCTATGAAATCAGACATAGAAGATCCTCTATGACCTTGATTTTTCTATCTATTTTTCCCTTTGTAATTGAAATAACTGCTTCATTTATTGCCTTCTAAATTAAACAGTTGTCAAGATACCATGGTATTCTCTGTGGACTCTGTGTTGTAATCACAACTGATGAATCTGAAAGTCTCTGGTATTGCCTCTGGGAGGAGACGGTTGTGGGTTTTTTGCACCAGTCTGTCCATGTTCTGTAAGTACTGTAATTTCTTCCTGCTTCTTATTGTTTCTTCTTGAACAATCATTAGTGCTGGACAAGAAAAACATGTAATCCTGAGAGTTCTCTGTGCCAGGCTTTCTGCCTAGCTGGCTTGCCTTGCTGTTGCTGCATGATCTCCTAATGCTGTTGCAGCTCTACTATTCATAGTACAGTATTCACTGGAACTGCAATTTCTAGTGCCAGCTGTAAGACGAAAGCAGATACTGTGAACAAGTCGATTTTCTGTTGCTTCATTTCTCATGTCATCTGTCAACTGATTTCCTGATTCATTTAAAGTCTTCCCAACCTGGCATTGCTTTGGTAATTTCTGTTGTTTTGCTATGTAACCAGACATTATCATTTTTTTTAACTTTAATTTATGAAAAAGAAGAAATCTGCAATAATTAGAGAGTTTAGCACTAGAAAGTTCTATAAAGTTTCTATGATTACTGAAGTGTCTTGCCTGCTAGTTTAATAGGAGTTGGGCTGAAGAGTGAGTTCTCATCCATCCTTAATTCAGTGAAGTTGGCATCTTTTTCATCCTTTGAGTCATTAGCTAGTACGTGCTTCCAGCACATTTGTATTGCTACTCTGGCCCTCTGCTGTGCAAATAAGCAAAGCAGTTTTCCCCTAGTTTTTTACCCTTTTCCTACTGTATTGGCTTTGTGTGGCGGGGTTTTGGTAGTGGGGGAGGGGGCTGTGAGAAGCTGCTAGAAGCTTCCCTGGCTCTAAGTCAGACCCGCTTCTGGCCAAGGCTGAGCCCATCAGTGACGGTGGTAGTGCCTCTGGGAGAACAGATTTAAGAAGGGGAACCTGCAGTAGGGGAACAGATTGGAATGTGAGAAAAACACCTCTGCAGATACTGAGGTCAGTGAAGCAGGAAGGGGAGGAGGTGTGCCAGAGAAGGCTGATGCCCCTGCAGCCCGTGGTGAGACAGCAGGCTGTCCTCCTGTAGCCCACGGAGGTGAACGGGGGAGAAGATGCCCACCTGCAGCCCGCGGAGGACCCCACACTGGGGCAGGTGGATGCCCCCAAAGATGGCCATGACTCCATAGGAAAGCCCATGCTGGAGCAGTCTGTGACTGAAGGACTGCAGCCCATGGAACGGACCCACACTAGAGCAGTTCGTGAAGAACTGCAGCCTGTGGAAAGGACTCACACTGGAGAAGTTAATGGAGAACTGTCTCCCAAGGGAGGGACCCCATGCTGGAGCAGGGGAAGAGTGAGGAGACCTCCCCCCTGAGGATCCTGAGTATTAAACAGGGTTTTGGGAAGCCACATGGGCCATGGTTACAGGTAGTACGAGGGTAAAACCAAACCCAGTAATTTAACCATTCATCTTGCAGCACTGTAGTACTTTTCTGTGGAGGAGAAGCAGAAACATGCCTCTGAGCATTTGCTGTTGAAAGATCATGAACTAGATATTTGTTTTGCCAGAGAAGCTACTCAGGTGTAGCTACATACTCCTCCACTGAAGTCTACAGAAAACTAACCATCTTTTAGATGAATATTGGGGCCTACAACTGGAAAATTAACAACAGAAGTCTCACATATGTTTGTTATAAAACCAGTGTACAGTGGGTGAAATAGCCTGGTCTAATTATAATCTAGACAATGCCGGGAAAGTGAAGCTAATTCAAATAAGCTCTATTAAGTCATCTAACATGGCAGCATATGCCATGAGGTAAAATTGCTTGGATGCAGACTGGCGACAAAGGACACGCGTGGCAAGTTCATGCCTTTTTTTTTTTTTTTTTTCTTCTTTCAGCCAACAAATTAGAAGCTTATTTGAAAAGTCATCTTAATTTGATATACTGATGTGGTGATGACAATTTGGACAGCATTTAACTCTCAGGGAGCAAATCTTGTAGAAGTGAAGCCTAAAATCTGCAGTGATGGAATGTAGTTATTTCACAACCTTATTTAATTATTTTGGTACCTAAAAATCTGAAGGCAATAAGTTAATATCACTGGGCTGTGCTTTCACTAAATTTTAGGTCCATTTTACAAGTAGTGAATAAATATGCTTATATTGGACAAATAGCATATGACGGAAGTTGACATTTTTGGTCAATTGAGGACCTGGCAACTGGTGATATCCATGATATACGAAATGGAGATAAGCTGAGAGAAAGCCTTTACTGAGATACTTGTTGGCTTTTAAAATATGGAAAAGTTGATGACAAATTTATTTTATTTTTCCCTTTTTAATATTTTTCCCCTCAGAGCTTACTAGCTGTAGTAAGGGGGGCTTTCTTCAATTGTCTATGACTAATTAGTTTTATATCATCATTTTTAATATTTTCCAGTCCTCAGGAACCCAACCTCACCTACTTGTGGGTGTGAGAAATAATGATATTGTCCATATTAGTGCCTGCAAGTATTAGACCCTATAAAACAAAACATCTTTCTGTTACTTGTTAATCCCATCATTTTATACGAATCCTAAATTGTTATCTGCCTCAGTATCTGAATACAAAAGAGTCATGCATGAAAGCAAAGATGTGTATGTTTTACAATACTATCAGTTATATAATCATGTGGTGGTTTTTATCTCACAGGGTCCAATCTTCATTCACTTCAGGTAGTCAACTGTTACAATTAACTTTTCTGCATCTGTTTCTCAATTTTCATCCCCAGCCTCCTCCCAAATTCATCTTTCCCCTTGTCCATAAGTCCCTTAATCTTCTGCTGATTCCTTAGTGTGCCATGCCAAAGAAATCATGGGGGAGTTCAGTTTCTAATCTTCTAAGTTTCTATGGGACAAGGGGGAAATGAAGGATTTCAAAAGCTTTGTAATTTTTTTCTGATTTGAAAGACTGTAGAAAGGCTGGGTTTGACTTTACAGTCAGCCTCTCCTTGTGATTCGCCTGTTTTGGGTTCTCCTCTAAAGTGAAGAAAAAGTAAGGCTTCTAACCAAAGGATTGTCAGACTTTTTTTTTTAAATGAGAAAGTCAACATATGGTATCCAATTCTAGCTGAAGCTTTAAAACAATATTAAATTGCATAAAGATTAATGAAGGTAAAAGTAATCAAACCAAGTTGTTATAATGGTAAGTATTGCAGAACTGTCACCGTAGGCTACCTGGCCTATCAGCAGTGTAGCACTCCTTAGTGGTGAGGACCTGGTACTTTCCCCTGGCTAGCAGGATTGTTTGGCTCAGCAAGTGTTCCACTGATGTAGACAGTTTATTTTGAATGTTTCACCAGATGGGACTTCTACTACTTTCCCGGAGAGAGTATGCTTTAGTCTTAGAAATCATTACTATTCCAGATGCACTTCAGTTACATGGTTTTGTTTGCCTTATTCTCAAGGTACACTGTATATCTGAACGTGCCGGAATTTAATTCTGTTCTTACTTCATCTCATTATGATATTCACATTCCTTCAAATCCTCCTTTCAAAGGAATTTTGTTCAGCTGCCTTCAGCTCAAGAGTCTTTCACCCATGCTATTGGTGGGCAGGCATGTTTCAGGCACTTACCCGTGCACTAAGTTGCCCTTGCTGCCTGAGGAAGAATCACGCTCTGAGGAGAGCGAAGACTGCCAGGCATTCCTGCTTTTTACCTTTTATGAACTGATGGCAATGGTACCTGCTGTAGACTATACCTCAGATCTGCTTCTTACTTGAGCACCCTGGAACAATTAGAAGAGCAGTGGATGGTAAGAGGCAGCATAGGTTCAAAAGCAAATTGGTCCCCATCATAGAAGAAAAAGCCACCTAAGTCCGCTAGATGCAGTGGCTGGTAGACAACTGCTGGCCTAGGGAGTCCTGAGGTAAATGATACTTGGCTTGATAGTGTAAATGCAAGAAAAAACCCTCTGGGGTATTGCGAAAAGTTTGCATTTTTTATTGTTCTTCAAACATTAATTTCAATTTTTCTGCTCATTAATATCTTTTGCTAATAAGTTGTTTTGTAAGAAGAGATGCTGTACTACTAAGTAATTCCTTGCTTACGCTGTCCCTCTCTTCATCAGTTCTTTCAATGGTCAGCTATAGTTAAAGGCACTATTTGGCTACTTACTATCACAAATGTAAGTTATTTTGAAATAATTCCACTCTTCTCTTGAGGCAGAGAAGCCTCACAGCACATGCTTTGTTACGTGTTTGATCATACCAGATTTTGCTGTGGCTCATTGCTTTATGACATGTTTTCCCTTGCTCTTCTTTGTCCCCCACTGCTATCTTGCAGTGTTTACAGTTAATCCTAGCTACTCTTTAGTTCAATCCAGGCATATTTGTTCCAGTTGCTCATAATTTTACTACTGTCAGTAACTAGCCCATAGGCTATTTTACTCTGTCTGCTCAGCCAGTATTTTTTTTTTTTTTTTTTTTTTTTTTTTTTTTCCAAGTTTNCGTTTTTTTTTTTTTTTTTTTTTTTTAGCATTAGCAAGTTCTGTGTCCTTATTGAACAGTTTTCAAGCTCATTGGTATATTAGGTGGACAAAATTTGTTCAACTGGTTAGCCCTGCGACACATTATCTGCCATCATGATCCAGATAAAAGCATTGCTTATGGTAATAAATACTTTAGATATTTCCCACATAAAATGTCATTTTTTATTTTTTTTTTTTTTTCTTTTTTTTTTCCCCTGTCATCATATTGTTTTGCACAGAGTACAGATTTGGTAAACTTAGGATTTTTGGTTCAGATCCTACTAAACTAGCTTGAATTTCTCCACCAAAAATAGAAACATGTGTCCTTAAGGTAATGGCAAACTTTGCTTTCATTTCTACACATTTCTCTAACCATTTGAAGCCAGAGTGTATCTAGCTTTCAAGGTTTTCTGTTTCTTTTTTAAAATTTGATGTACCAAGAGAGGATTACTGTATCTATATTCATACAACTCCAAACTTTTTTTCTCATTCATCTGCCCCAGAATTCTTTCTGCTGCTTCAGAGTTGTTGCACTCAAAAACTTTCTTACGGACACAGAGGAAGCACACCTTTTACATATGTGAAGTTAAAATTTATTGTTAGTATAACTGAAAGCAAAGCAGTCTAACCATTATTAGTCCAGATCTAATTGTTTAAAAAAGAATGGTAATGCAGTTAAAATTGTTATACACAGACCTCCTAGTGCCTTCTCCACTGCTCCTCTGGCTGCTAAGCTTGGTGGTTTCATGGTGGTGGCAGTGGTAGGTTGTTACAGTGAATTGTCAGTATCTGGAGTCCTTCACTGCAAGGAATGTGATGTTCGTGGTGATGGTTTCTTCTTCCTCACTCTAGGATCAACTTGGGGTCCTTTTTATATGTCTGTCAACACCCTTTTACACCTTTGCTCCATCTTCATTGGTCTGCAGTTCCACATTACACCCAAATTTACTATATATGGTGTCTTTTACATATGTTAGATACTATTTCTTTTTTTTCCTTGTTACCCCTAAAACCAGTTCTGTCCAGCTCCAGGTCTGCATTTCTTTAACTGACCATGGATAGGTTGCTTATAGCTGAGGGGTCTCCAGCACCAGCCTGTGTCTTCTCTTTCAGCATCCTGTGCTTGTGGCCCTCTTCAGTGCATCCTGTCTTCACTGCTTAAGGACTCTGCTGTTGTACCAGGCCTGTCTGTCGCTGCACTGCATTACCATGTTAGAGTCATAATATTCTGTATGGTATAACTGCTTGTTACTGCTATCTGTGTAAAACTACAGTTGTACTGTACAAAGACAAAAAAACAAATTCACTGTAGACACCTGGTACTCTTCCTGCTATTCCAACTTGTTCTCTTCTGTTGATGCTCATCTTAGCAGCTTGTTCAAAAGACTTCCAGGAGATGAGTGAATCAAACATATGTACAAGTTGACAACACCAAAAAAGGGGAAAGATTCCCCCTGCCCTGAAAAGCTATGGAAATACGAAGAACTGCACAGACAATGGATTGTGCAAGCCCTCCACAGAGAAACTGAGAGCACAATGAACAAACTCTCTGTCCTTAGGAATTGTATCGTAAAGGGGAGATCTCAGGGTTTTTTTGAAGGCATTGAGAATGAAAATATGCAGTGATTTGGAGAATTCTTCAAAATATTATTTTTCCTCTCTTTGAAAGCAGTTTAATGTCATTTAATTTATTTAATTGTCCTGTGATTCTACTGGGGAAAAAAACCCCAAATCCTCTCAATCCTGTTGGATATGTGTTTTCTTCTTAAATACATAGTTCAGTACAGTTTATGTGGGGAATGCCCAGGATGCTTTGTATGGTAACTGCCAACTACTGAAGCAGGACTTACTTAAAAGCTTTAAACAATGTAAATCAAGTAATAATAAAAGTTATTATCACTTACATTCTTTTCTTATAATCTCTGTAGTGTTATTATAGGTATATAAAGCCTTTAATAATAGCAGAAAGCTTTATAGATTATAGGAAGTTGTTAAACATAAAGACAATTTTTAATACATGGTAGTAAGGCTTTTTGATGAGACCTACAAAGTATTCTGGAAAAATACATTGTACTGCCGTTTCATTGATCTAAGGTGGCAGATGGAAGTATTGTTATCTGCAGTACCACCTCATTTCAAAGAGGATGCATTAACAGAGATGGAGTTTGGCAATTTTTAATGTAAATAATGTTTCACCTTTCTGAAAGGGCCCATTTACAATTTTGAGGCCATTAGACTTCTGCCCTGGCTTCTTTAGCACTATAATTCTGCAGTGGGATTGGAGAGCCAGTTTGAGACTGACAATTAACTTCTCGGTTGTGCTGCAAACCTTCCTTTTATATTTCTGTAAAACTGAACAAATGACTGCTACTAATGTTTTGCTCATCAACTAGTAAGTGGTGGCAGACATGTAGGGTTTAGCTCCAGCTGTTCTAATGCTGCAGAAAGCTTTTGCTGCAGTTCATTAAATTCAAATTCAGGCAGTCACAAAACTGCCAGCTAATTATTTTTTTCTTTCCTCAGCTAAGCCTGGTGCCACCAATTTCCACTCATAAAATGGAGCTACAGAATTCTTCATTCTTGGAGACTGAAGAAATAGAGCAGTGGGGAAGATACCAACACAGTCCTTAAAATAACAGGTAACACCGAACCAGTGAAACTTTATTTCCTACCAGTTTGTCAGACTATCTTGGGCGTCAAGCTTTGTATGGGACATTGGTTCTTTGCTAGTAGGTCATGGGGCCGGAATTAATAACTGGTAGTTTATGTTTTGGGGACTAATAACCAGATGAATGCCTAACAGCCTGTTTGAAGAGGGTGATTTGAGCAAGAACTGGTCCTTGCAGAAGAAGCCAGTGAGGAAAAGAAGTGAGGGCCTGCACAGCCTGCTTGGCTGCCTGGAGATGTGGGTTACATGGGTTCAGCTCTCTGGTTGAAAAGGAGCAGACCTGTGGCTGAGGAGTATTATTATTCTTCAGTACTGAGTATGTGGGGTGGTTTAGTCTCTATTATGTTGGTTCAGCTCAAATTAAGTGATGAAAATTTCTTTGATTTTTTTTTGAATATCAAAAGTAAAAATGAGATCTAAAGCTGAAATACACATGTATGGAGATTCCCCTCCTGATCTTAAGTACAGAATATCAACCTGAACTCAGCTCTGTGTTATCACGTTTATGATGCTATGCATCTCTTATAAATTGTTTTAAATATACCTTGAGATCATCTGTACAGTCCATGATTTTAAGTTGTTAGTATAGCTTGTAGATAAAGTAACTAAAACCCAGAACATCCATGTGTGTTTAGGGTAACATTCAGAAATCGAAAATGTGAATACATAACCTTGTGCCATGGAGCTGCTCATGCGAAAAGGGGGTTTGGCTGATATCTGTGGTGTTTTACTCTTCAGGGACTTTACAGACAGAGAGCATTTCCAAGCTAGTTCACCAAGCTTTCATCCTAGAATTCTTGGAAAAATAATAAGATACTGAGAATCTGAGCTTCTGTTAATCATTGTTTATTGTCATATCACAGTCAGGTTTCCAAAGAGGGAGTTCTCCATTCTGCTAGAGTTGTACACACAGAGGAGACAGCCCTTACTATAATTTTACAATGAAAATTAACACAAAATGAGTATAACAAGGGAGCAGTAGAGAAAAGTGTAAAGTAACAGTAATAGAATGGTGTGATTGAAATTTGTAGAATTAGGTATCTTCAAGGTTTCCAAATACATAGCTGAAGCTTTGGTTGCATGAAGACAGGAAACAAAATTATTTCAGCCTCAAAATTCACATTTTAACTATGCATATTTTTTGCTTTTTTTTTTTGTATGCCTTCAAATACCTGTAAGTTGTCAACAGGTAACTATTGCTGTCTAACCATGATCCTAAGAGTGAGAAGACACATCAAAAAAGAATTAAGACTGTGACAGCAATCTGCAACTCATAAAAGTTCCAGGTAAGGATGAAATCTGGCATTTGCTTCAAGCACCAAGACACAATGGGGGCACAGGAAGAAAGTTGTTAAAGGGAATCGGGTTTAGAGTATGAAAGCAAGACACAATATGTCACCCTTCCTTTGTTTTTCTGTGAGTTTTCATGGGTTTTTTTCTGTGATACAAGTTGTGT
This sequence comes from Pandion haliaetus, assembly GCA_013401275.1. Classification (NCBI taxonomy): domain Eukaryota; kingdom Metazoa; phylum Chordata; class Aves; order Accipitriformes; family Pandionidae; genus Pandion; species Pandion haliaetus. The sequence goes on along the minus strand of VYZV01022025.1, from coordinate 19,767 downwards.
AAATAAGTTTGGGTTCAGTTTGGGAGAGGTTTTTGTAGGACTTCAATAGGCAGTGCATTAAAAATAATCTGCCAATACTGGCCAGCCAACAATCTGTGAATGTGCCTTCACAGAACTGTTAACTAAATTCTGGTCATGGGCTCAAATGATATTGCTATTTCCATATATGCATCTCCATGAGCAGCACAGGGAAGAATGAAAAAGGTGAGATGTAAGTCACAGTTTGACATGTATGGGTAAGAAAGGGATTTTGTTTTTATAATTGTTAAGGGAAGGAAAAAAATTAGACTTGCTTTCAAACCCAACACTGAATTTGTGATGAAACATTTTTTATTTGTAAGTAAGTTAAGCAAAACCGATCTGATATTTACTGAGAAACAAGTAATCTCCTGCCATTTTAAAGAAATGTAATGACACTATGATAGGTATTTTTGAAAATAAACAAAAATTCATTCATTTTATAATTTCAATTTCAGAATATAATTCTAATAAATTTCAGGACTAGGTTCTGAATACAGCCCACAAAATACTAAACCATATGTGGGAGCCACCAACCCCTCATCTATAAACAGACAAGTACCAAATCTTATTTCCTCTAAAAAAACCCAAAGGATTTGTAAATACATAAATGCATGGTAATGATAAAATAGGTTCAAACGTGAACTTTTGAAATGCGATTTCTTTGAATATGGAAAACAGCAATAGCTAAGCTCATGGATTATGATCCTGTGGTTAAGTTTTAGCTTCAGCACAGTGACAAATTGGACTTTTTCCCTTACCCAAAGGGGGCCCCAAACCAGACACAGGGGTCCCAACAGAGCCTTATGGGGGCTGGGGGGGCTAACCACCTCCTTCAAGCTCTTGCCGATGCAGCCATGTGTGTGACTGCCTCCCTCGCTGCCAGGGTCTGCAGCAGAGTCATGGTCAGNNCGCCGCAAGCTCCTTTTCAGGAGGGGACAAGCAGGATTAAGTAGCATCCAACAGTATCAGCTTGTTAAGGCAGGTCAGAATATTAGTACTAGAAATGGCTTATACATCAGGCTGGAAGGGGCAACTGAAAGCACTGCCACACGTGAGTACCAGCAGATTGGTGATAACAGTGGGGGACTCCGAGACTACTGTGCTCTCAGGAGGCTCAGGCCTCTCCCGGTGCAAAGTTGCCTGACGGCAAACAGAAAGCAACGGCGTCTGCCAAATGGCACTGAAGGTGTGCCTCACAATAAGCCTTGCAGCCTGTCAGATTAGTAGGACATAGCAAAGATGCCAGTTTTCAAAAGGATGTAGGAGATGCTTCACCAGCATGTCACCACAGGACAACCCCCTCGGTGGCCAGGGGAACTGCCCAAATGAAGCTAAGCAAAATGAGTCAGCTGCTCCCTCTGCTGAAAAATAAACGAACAGACAAGCAGATACTAAGACCCAGCCTGCTACAGATCTGTGCCCCCGCCCCCCCGAAAAAGTGCAAAGTGTTTGTTCATCTGCCCGGTCATTAGCTGCTTTTGGATAGACATCCAATTTTATTGTGTCTAAGACAGCAACCAGAGGATTCAGAAATAATCTTTTCTTTAGCTAAATTGTGCTTAGTGATGCCACACTGCTGTTTCAGCAGGATAATGACTGTAGATTTTCACATTACTAGAGGGCTAAAATATTTACAAGGCTTACCTAAGCCTCTTGATTTACCTATTATTTATCTCCTTTCATTATACTTGTATTGGAAAATCGTATTCTCCTGATTTTTTTTTTTTAAAATAAAGAATACATTTCCCAATCTAAGCCATTACTCTAGAAGTCTTGTAACCTATTGCCAAAGTCCTACCATAAGTTTTCTTTACTGAATTTGAAGAATGAATGATCTTCATTAGCATACCATAGGTAATTCTTGTCTGCAGAGTTTAAATGAGAATTTCAATTTTCTTCTCTCAAGTATCTTTTTTAACTGCTCGTAGAATTCTGCCTGTACTGAATTAAACAACTTAAAATGATCTAAAAAATTCCTCTATTAAATTGCAAGTGGGAAGATAAAAGTCCAATGCTTCTGCTATTTTACTGTGAATTCCAGCAGGAGAAAATGTAGGTAGGAGGAACTTCTGAAAATCCTGAGATGCCTCTAAAATCAGAGTTGTGTGCTCTCAAAATTGGGTTTAAGCCTTTTAAGGGCTGGCCTGGAAGGATTACTGGGGAGGTAATAACTACTGAAATTGGACAAAACCCCATGAACTGGTGTGTAAATATACACTGCAGAACTGGACCTGAAAAAAATTGAGTTTTGGAGAGCACAGAGATAGAAAAATGAGCAGTTACGAAAAAAGTGTGGAGCCGCTATTTTTCTTAGGTAATCAACAACAAGTTTTTGATTCTAGAAGAAATTAGAGTGAATTTGGTAATGTTTATTCAACAACTGGGATGTAAATGACAATTTTGTTGATTGCATGGGGTATGTTTGTTTATTTGGAAAAGGGGGATTTTGCTCTCTGCTCCTTCTTGTACATGGACAAGTTCAGCTTCACTGAAGTGAACAGATGTCTTCTAGTGAGATCTCGATCCAACCCTTATTCTCCACAAATGGGTTGGTTTTTCTGACCTAAAAATGGCAATTAGGGAAGAAAATTTAAAATACCATTGATTTATTATATTTATTGATCAATTAAATATGCATTGTAAACTTCTGTGTTAACAAGGACTGTAGCAATGGACTTTGATAGTTACCATAACATCAGAAAGTATTTTTCTTTCTTTTTAAAGAGAAATACTAATTTCTTTCAAAAAAAAAGACACTATTTAAAAGGTGGTCATATTTTAGGGATCTGGCTTTTATTGTTACTCTATCCCAGCATAGTATACTACATCTATTAAAAAAAGACATTAAATGATTTTGTGTTTATATTTATTGTCAGCAATACATCAGTTATGTAAAAATAACCCAGATGAAAATGTAAGACTTCTTACATTTTCACATCATCTGTATTAACTGAATAAAGCTTAGTGACAATATACACAAATCTGCAGTAGTACGTAAACATTTTGTGCATTAAAAAAAGAAATATACATAATTTAAAAAATAAAAATGCATTACACAATTTACAAATTAACATTAACAAAAAAAAAGGTAAACATTCCTCAGACAGCTGCCTCCTTGTTCTACAAAATAAATATTCAAGTAAATTAAGTTAGGCAAAATAAACTCTTAACTTTGGGTCAGCACAATTTACATAAAGGTAAAAAGACAGATTTCCATTTCATTCAAGGTATATTTTACAGTGAGTTAGATACATAGAGTTTTTAAATTGGTCTCTTCAGATTGTAATATTGGAAACCAAACTTTATTACATTTTGGCAGGAGGAAGGGAATTTCAAAATTGGTGCTTTATACCAAACATAAACAAGCTTGTGCAGTTGCATCAAAGCTTCAAAAAGGAACTGCTCCAGGACTCAAAGCAGACACAGTAATCTAGAAACTACAGATTTAAAAAAGGAAAATACAAACCACCACATCAACAGGAAAATGTCTACTTTGCTATTTTCTGAATGGTTTATTTGATCACTGGAAACATTACTTTCACAAACTAACAATCTACAGTAGTGGCTGCTTTTAGGCACTGGATTTGTAGAAGCACTCTGATTTTTAAAGCAAATTGCTTTTCATCCTATACTGGTAATTCACCTATTATTTATTTCTGTTTCAATGCTGAAGGGCTTAATCACCTTTGCAACCTTTAGCTTTACATAAAATTTCAGCCCTCCCTATAGCCTAATAGTTTTTCTTGATAACGAGGGAAGCCATTCTGGCTTCAAATTTCCACGCACTTTGTTCATAAAAAAAAATAATAATAAAAATGCACTCTAGATTTTAAATGCAGCACTAGTATGATGCACATATGCACCAGCAAAATTCACTGACCAGATATAAAATGTAACACATACTAAAATACTTGCATGAATTGCAAAGGCCAAACATACTTAAAAAACCTCCTATCTCTTTGTTCATTTGTCCATTTTATATAGTGAGGAAAAGGAGATGGCATATCTTTAACTTCAAGTTACTAAATTGTTAGATTTAGGACATAGAAATCTTCAAGGCAAGAACTAGGAAACAGCTCCTGCTAGGACCAGCCAGTGTAACAAAGATGACTCATTGCCAATGAAAGAAACCCTGTTCCCTCAATTCCCTATTGGTCCAGTACTATTTGACAACACAGAATCAGACTTTTAAAAGTACAGAAGTCGTGATTAAGCTTTATGTCTCCACATGATGGTTATCATTCTTTATAACTTTTCCACATTTTTTTTGTGTGTCTGACAAAATAGGAATCAACTAGGTTTTTCTTGTTTTCTACTCAAGAATGCTCAAGTAATTAAAATAATCGAGAATTGTTTTTTTCCCATGGATCTTTACAAAGCAATGTAAGACTGAAGCCCCCAGTCCTGCAACACATACATGAATGAATCACTGCTGTGGCAGGGGGCCATGGCGAATCACCAGCTGCAGCCAGATCAAGGAATAAAATGAGAAATTAAACCTGTACAAAAGATGGTTACTATTGTTCCTCTCTGCTCATCATTCCCATTTGGAATTCCCATTGGGAACTTAAGCAGTGAGAAGAAGGTCATTTTCTTGATGCAATAACACCACACTGGCAATATAAATTAGCTAAGTGAAAGTAGGACCATAATCTTTCTTGAACATTCACAAAATGCACATTGGTTCCAAGAATTATTCTACATGGAACAAAGGCAGGGAGTTTTAAGGACTGGTGTTACCCATTGATGTCCATGAGAATCTTGTCATTGATTTCAGTGGATCTGGGCCAAAGTTTGCAAAGCTACAGTTTTACTCAGTGTGCAAAACCTGGTGCTTCTTGAGTAAATAGTGTGATAGTAGGCAGAAATGGTTTAGGTTATAAAAAAGACCTGAGAACCTAATATTGAACTTTATATAACAATTACTTTTGAGAGGTTGCCTGATAAAGTTTTGTATTGCTTAGTAGTGGCACAGTCACTTATATGTTCAGGCTACACATAGAAGCCATTTGATGATAATAACCCTTCTCAGGTCGCGAATCACATCTGTAACAGGCATGTAGATACAGTGGCAAGTCAATGAGCTTCATGTCAGAAGCCTACCACTGAAAAGCCATAAGCATGGAAGAGGTTAACAGTAAGTTTTTATACTGCCAGAGTTTTTTAAAAAGCCATGAGTATTAAAATGGCAGAACTGTTGATCTTACTGTTTACTTGCCAGTACACTCAAGAGTTTAACTGAATATTTAAAAGAGTCTATCCAATTATCCTAATTACAAAAGACAAAAGGGCTCTGAGTATTGCACTGTCAGCAACAGTGAAAGTGCTCTCACTAGCGGAAGGAAAAAAAAGCAAAACCATTCAAACAATCAGAATACCTTTTTAGACAGTGAGTATGTCACTCAAGATTACAGGGCAACACTTTTCTTTTTCTTTTCTTTTTTTTCTAACAAAGTTAACAAATATAAAAAATCTAGTCATAAACAGCCTTCAAAGTACAATTAGAAACCAGGACAATCTATACCAGTATAGGTAGATGGGGCAAGAAACTAGACACTTGTATTACTGCCATGATATAGACTACAAATGGCCGCTGTGACGAGGAACAGTGTGTACAGTACACGTTGTTAGCCAATTCCATCCAGTCGCAGTCCAAACCAAACACTACTCTCTTCAGGATTCAAGACCTGTCTACTTGACACTCCTTGCACAAGATACATCATCATCCTTTCTGAAAAGAGGCAGTTTCTATGGCAATACTAGTTAAGTGCATATCATGCTGCACTAATATAGTGCAAAAATTTGCCTTGCATGTAGCAAAAAAGATGCAGGCAACAGTTTGAGTTAGAGAAAGTAGAAACATATTGTAACATTTACAATGGGTATTCTTTTTTGACAGCAACCGCTAGAAAATACTGAATCTGAGAATGCCTCCTTTCTGGATGTACATATGAGGCCTTTATACTTTGGAGTGATAACAGGACAGAATTATGCAAGTGAGTCATTGCCCTCTGAAATGCAGGTTAACACAAGTTATCATCAACTGGCAAACTGTTGAACTNATACTGTACTGAGCACTAAAATGCTCTTTAACAAGTATATAATCTGATAGAGTAATACATGTGGTTCAGCTGAATATATATGTTATGCTTGAATATAAAGAGTCATAGACAGCTTGGTACAAACTCTTCGTGCGTACTGATTATACTTGGTTAATGTTGCAGGGGCTTCCAACTGTTAATACTATGTCAGCTACGGTATTCTGGAGACAGAAGTGGTGCTTATAGTTTCTAAGATTGAGGAAAGACCACAAATCTCCAACTGCAGTGTCTATTAACATGATTCTGCCAGATTTCTCAGTGCTGATGGTCTAAAGTAAAGCAATAATACCTTGAATATCCGTAGGCATTATGAAATCCATCCTTCTTTATCTATGGTGCAGTTACAAAAAAAGAAAAAGTCAAAACACTTAATCCACTCCATAGAAAATCCCTGTGGCTTTGGATACCTTCTGATTTCAATCCATTAATTTAGACTCCATTTGTCACCATGAGAAGTTATATTTTACATATCTGCATCTCCATCATAAGCCAAGGTTAAAGGTTTCAGTCGGTTGTTCTGCCTTCTCTGGGGCTTCTTTGGCTTTTTGCTGAAACAATAAGACAATTTGTAAATAGAACAAGAAACTAATAACATAGAAAAGATGGATTTCAGTCCTAAATGAAAGATGAGTGTGTTGTTTTAAGATAATGCATTTGGTTGTTCATTTGTAAAAGATATAAGCCTAAAACCTTCACTTGGATCAGTTATTATCCCCTTATCAACCCAAAGCAACATCTAATTCAAAACTCAGTTGTTCAGAAAGAGGGTGTTACAGCACTGATGTGACTTGATGAAATCCTTGGCAGGTAATCCTGCAAGATCAGTCAGTTTTCAGAAGAACACAGAGCCTCCAGTGCAATATTTGGTCATGTATCAAAGCTGCAATCAGGTTCTTTTAAGTTACATGACTCAAATCTTAATCTCGCTTGGCACGTCAAGGGTTTCCACAGGAAAGTTCCATCTTTTGATTAGTTTTATCTCATTATACTTGCTGGAATGACTACAGTTAATTCTAGATGTTATAATCAAACTAGTCATAATGGGATATGGTTGTTAGTCATAACCATTCCCTGTCTAGCCTTGAATTGGATTTTAATCCAGCAGTATTTCTAAGCCATTTGATATAGTTTTAAAAAATTACCAAAGGAAAATGCATGTGTATGTATGCTTTAGTACTTGTCTTCTTTTAGAGTGTAATATAAGCATTGCATTAAACCAGGTCTGTGCATCCTCAGCCTCATCCAAAAATCTTACCTCAGCTATGTCACTTAGGCTGCCCAAATCTAAATATTTGTTACAAAACCAGTTGTTACAGTGGCTTGTAGTGGCCACAGATTCCAGACCAAAGAATTGGCAGTGGAGTTGTATGATAATGGCTTTTCTCTTCCTCAATAAATAACAGATTTTGTTCCTTACTTAGACAGAAGTGAGATTTTGGGGAAGGTTTACTAAAATCAAATCCAGAAGCCCCCCAAATGCCTACAAATGAAGCACAGCCAAGAGCCTGATGTGTATGACCACACTTGGATCAGAAATTCCAAACAGGACCTAGAAAACTTCAGGGAGAGCATTCTCAAAGGTGACTTGTTCTTGCAAAAAATCTTTGCTTTCACATGCACTAAGATTTTTCAACAAAATACTATTTAAGGTATGAAAAACACATGAGAAAGCGCTCAGACTTTTTTTGGTTGTGTATCACTATATCCTGCCAAACATCAAATCCGACTTGCCTGATTTCTAAATTTCCTTCTTGCTATTTCTCTCTGCATTTTGTGATACAGACACAATGAAATTATCGTGGACACAGTACATTCTTAACAGAGATAAACTGAGCAAAAATAAACTATACACTAAGCTATGCCATATTTGTAAGAAGTTCTAACCTCAGGAGAGCATGCGTTTATCCATCATCTAGACTACAGTCAGAGTCCACTAACCTGAGCTTGGACAAAAGGACACAAAATTAAACACTGCAGTTCACAGAAGTTCCTGTAGTTTCTACAGCAGCATATGTAAACTCTTGCATTACAGTCTATGTGGGAGTGCTTCTTTGTAAATAATTAAAGAACTCACCAGGCTAGATAGATCATAGAAACAATAAAGATGAGTAAAACAAATGCACCAGCAGCTACACCATAAACCCAGGTCTTCAGCCTCCCATCTAAAAGGAATGAATGTTAGTCAGTAGTGTTTGAGTTAGTCTTGTGGAATTATTAGTTCTGATACAGTATAGAAATACTTTTATAATCCAAAATAAATGTCTTCACTAGCAATTACAGCTTAATAAGAGTAAATACTATTAAACAACTGAGCAATATCTTCTCTGTGCACTTGTGTTCTGCTTTTCAGCCAAAGTCCGGATAATCCAAACGGAGCCAAGATGTGGGGCAGGGACAGCAAGTGAGATCCCCAGAATCCCAGCCCCTGGGCCCGCTGGTAGCAGGCAATCCTTCAGTGTGATCACAGGGCAGCTTATCAGCCCGGGACTCATTTATGCTGTTAGCATCACTTTCCAGCTCTGGTAAATCAATCTGCCTGTTATTTTCATTCTTGTTGCTATTTAATTTTATGTTTTTAAATACCTTTAGCGTGTTTTATCTCATCCATATCTTAACGGCACATACACAAGTTTCACTAGTGCATAAAGTAATAATTTTTCCATTTGTTCCCCTACCAAATGCAAGTTTTGTTGTTAAAAAACAACTTCCCCTTACAGAACAAGCAAAAATACCCCAAAAAAGACAACCCATGCTCATAAATAGAACAACTGTCTGTGTTAATAAGGACTGTATTTATGTGCAGCCTGTGCAGTTTGTATTTTGGACATGATGTCCCTGCAGGCTGAGGTATGCATCCCACTCCCCTGCTTGCCTTGATCCTAGATGCACCCAGTTCTCCCAGGAAAAACAGTGTGACTTTGTCTGCGGGCTTGTGCTCTGAACCCCAAATGAGCATGTCACAACCCAAGGTCAGTGCATGCTGTTTGACTCACTCCTTTTATCTGACTCATTTTGTAAATTTCTAAATGGCTTTTTGAAAACATTCTTTTACAGGAGGTTAGCTACCCTTGTTGCACCTCCTTGACAATGAAAATTCCATTAAAAAGCTGAATTATTTCATTTACAAGGGGCAAAATATTTATTTCATGAAGTCGTGTGTATTTTCAATGTAAGCAAACACAACTAAAATTTTTCTGACCAAATACTTATTGCTTCTTGATACCTCCGTAGAACGAAAAGGCATTATCAATGCAGTTGATGTTTCTACAATGTAATAATAACAAAAATTAGTCAGACTGACTTTGCTCAGATTCACAGTTGACCTCTCTATTGCTGTGCAGTTAAATTCAGGCTTTCTGTTCTCTAGCAATGCAGTCCTGCAGTCATGTGGACAATTTGTTCAAAACTAATTAATATAAAAAACATTTTAGCTTCATTGATTTAATCAACCTAATGAAACATTATAACTGATACAACTGAAATAACCGATCCATTAAAGATGAATTGAACAGTAGATATGACCTGACATATCCAATGATATGATAATATGAATGAGAGCAATTCTTGACTTCAGTGCTGCTAAACAGGTTAGTTTCTTCTCTCTTTGGATTATATCATGCGGTAAATGTAAGGGGTTTGGGGTTGTTTGGGGTTTGCTTGTTTTAAAATAGTATAATCTCCTTGAAGAAAAGACTGGCATTACCTTGTGTATGGATTTACTTATTTTTGTCAAAGGAGGGAACTCTGTTAATGAGGTCATTCATATTATGCAGCTACAGGCATTTAACTCAGGCTTTCTGAATTCCTCCTGGACAGATTATTTCTAAGTATACAAGGGAATTGGCATCTCAAACTCATCTGTTTTGGGTAATACATCAGCATAGACACCTGAAGAGGATAGTTGTAGTACCTTCCTTTCTGGAACTGCAATATAATTTGTTGAAGACAGTGAAAGAAGTATTTTACATCTACACTTAGAAACTGTGAGGAAAGGAATAATCACGCTAGAGTAAATCAAAACCTTTCCAATAGATTCCCAATCCTGGAATTAAAACAATCAAGCATAAATCTCATCTGAAGTGCAAAATGTTCACTTTCTTCCACATTTGCTCATACCTTCACTGGATAAAGTATTAGTTCTACTGAATACTGGTTTTTTTTTTGTCTGACCTGACCTATGTTTCCTTCCTAATATGAATTACTGGAAAATTCGTGGGGTTTCATGAAATCTCTCAACTGTTCCGTGCTCCAAAAAGCATATCTGAGCTCACATGAACATCCACATTCCGAAACAGTTGGAGGCGACTGTCTGACATTTGCTTATTGTCAGCACTCTTGCTGCTACAACCCATGCTCTGGCATTTTCAGGTGGCGTTAGCTAGATTGAGTAAAAGATAACATATTTGGTAACATGCTATTTTTTAAAGGAGGACCAGAAAAGCTTAATTTTCTTTTTTTATTGTGGATTAAAGTATTAGCTAATTGGAGTAAAGACCATTTTATTGCAGGTATCAAATATAGTGTCACAGTACAAATAACAGTAAATATTAGTAGGACTAATGGGATCTAACATAAATATTTCTAACCCGAACATGATTTAATCTGCTTATTAGAAGTATTGCTGTAGTTCACAATTTGGAGCATTTTACGGATTATGCATGTAAAGATACTGTTTTCGATTTTCAGATTAAAAACATTCATAAAAGCTTTAGAAATAAATGAATACCCTAAGACACAAGTGTGTTACAATATTAGCTCTATGTGATTTAAAAGACACTTAAGATAACCAATTGCTCTCTTCATATAATTAACATTTTAGACAAGCAACATATCCCTTTCTGTGAAAGTATTTTGTTAATTAAAGTTTTATTTATCTCATTGCTTAGTAGTACCAGGAAATATTTACTGAAATCTGATTACGTGATGGACTTTATAAAGTATCTTTGATGGGATAACTGGTTTATAATATATTTCTTGCCACTCTTGCAAGTAAGTCCTTGCTCAGCTCTAAAGAACATGGTCCATCATAAAAGCAAATATTGCCTACAGAGACTTAGGGCACGTCTATGCTAAATATCAGTAATATGGTTAGCTCTTGTCTAACATGAATTAGTTTAAATATGGATATGGCAGGAAAGCATTAGCATATCTATACTGATTATTTTCCTACAATTTATGCTATGGCTGCAAATTTTAAGCAGCCCTTACCCTCTGCAGACTTCAGTGCTACCTTTTCACTCCTCTGTCCACAGCATTACTGGTTGAGACAGCATAATCTAATATCCTGGCTTGCATCTTTGCAGCCAACTCCCATCTAGAGTCACATTTCAAATAGCTTCTGTGAATTTTAACAGGTAGAAGGGATTAAAAGGAAATCTTCAGCAATACAAGATTTCATTAAATATATTGATGGAGTAGCTGAGAAGGTTAGGGGTTTGCTTATGTCTCTTCCTTTGTTTTCAGTCACGGCAGATGCCTGTCTTCTTAAATAAACACTTAAGGGTTTTTCTTTTCTTCCTCGGCATCACAAAAATGTAAATGCCAGACCCTGCAGCAGTACGTAGCATTAAGAACTGCTCATTGCATGACTTCACCTGGCCCAAAAGGCTGTAGAAACCAGGTCCTTCCTCGTCCTGACTGGTTACTGGAGGGCTGGGTAGGGTTCACAGCTCGACTGGTTTTCACATCTCCCTTTTTGTCCTCCATGGTGGGGATCGCCACCACTGGGATGAGAGTGCACTGTTCGAGTGTGCCATCGGAGGACATAACTTCAGTGTATCCATCTTCACAACTGCACGTTCTAGTCTGTAGGGAACAAGTGTTTTACACTGTGTAGCAGAAAAACACAGTTTTCTGTGAGCTATAAATCATAACAACATGGATGACTGGAAGAGAAGACTGGTTTGACGTGCACTAATCTGGAGGGTACCTCTTCATATATTTTTATGCAGGTTTGTACCAAATCAACAGAGATTATTCAACATTTAATGGAAAGGTAGAAAGTAGTCTGACGTTGATTTTAACAATTCTATGATTAGCAAAATCTCTGAAAATACTTTTTGTTGGCATAGTCTTTGTAATGCTGAGATGTGTGGGAAGCCCTCACAGGGGTGTTTTATGCTCCAATGCAGTAGCACATACCTCACTGCAGTAAGCGTGGGGTTGACTGCACGGTGGGTTACATGACCTGTCAGCATCTGGTTGGCGCATCACTAAACAGCCCCCTGTAGGACAGAAAATCATATTTTGACATGCTAATACCTCACTGCTGATGAAAATATTGATGTCATTACTTGCTACAATATGTCATGGATTACAATTTTATTGCTAATTTGAATTTAAGAGTTCAAGGTGAAAGATAATTGGTATCAAGTATTTTCTTATAGGTAGAGTAAGGATGCAGCACATGGATTTGCATTCATGTGCATTTTAGCATGAACTAATGTTAGCAAGTGAACCTTTTGTTTTTTCCCTTTGTTCCTTTGGTGGAGTGCTCAAAAAACTGTTTAGATGTTTGGTTGTGCTTGAGGGAATAGATTTTGGTTCTCTAGGGCCCTTCTTATGACTTACATATTAAAACTGTGGCCACAATGAAAACAAAAGTGTATTTTTGATTTTTATCTTTGCGTGTTAAACTGAAAACAAACTACCCATCCAGTTTATGAATGGATACCTGTTTTCTGCTGCTCCTCAATAGTCACTTTTACACGTTATAGCTTTGCCTCATATGAAGCTACACTTCTTGCTAGTCTAAGATAGATTTTTCTGAAGGAAAGAAGTATTATTGCTAAAGCATGTACTGAATGCTATGATACTGATGATATAGCATGTTTCAGTCTTTTTCGTTTTTATACAGTCCGAGTTCTCATTTCTACAGCTTTATGTACAGTGCAGTTATTGTTATGGACCAATACACACAATCAGGCTTTCACTATCATTTCAGCCAGAATGACTTCAGAATCAGTTTGAATTTACCTGGGTTTCCTTCCACCTTACAGAAGAGGGATATGCATCATGTAGGTTAAAATTTGTGCTGCTACAGGATGACTTACTTATCTTGCATCTCCCAAATTAATAACATTTTTATGCTGGTGTGATATGATGATGAAATCCTGATAGCTGAGGTTGGTCACAACCATAGCAGATGCAGTTAGATGTGGTTACATAGATCCAAGCGTTAACGGGATGGTTGATGAAGAACAAAGAAAACCCTGCTAGTTGCCATAAGTTTTCCCCACACCCAGAAAGCAAAATCATACATCCTAGCATACAAATCACATGCCTGTGGGAATCTATGTAATAAAATATCAGCCATCCAAGGAAGCTGCAGAAGGAAAGAGTTGCCTCATCACCCATGGGAAACAACACCTTCAAGTAAAAAAGAACTATTCAGCACAATAATATTATGCAAGTAAGTAAGTAAAGGCCTTAAAATACCAACAGGACTCATAATAAAAATTCGATAATGTCTGAATCACCATTCACTATGTTGAGCCAAATGTGCAGCAGTAAGGCAGCAAAGGAGCACAATAATCAGAGATATGAGTTGATTCTAGATCAAAATAGGTAATCTCTGTTTAAATCAATCATGTACATGCATCTGTCAGTTTAAGCTCTTAAATACTGTAGTTTATGCAAACCACTTTCAAAACAAAGTTCAAATGTAAATTACAATCTAGTTCACAACTGTGTACTTCATGCAGAGAAATTCTTGCAGAACATTATACTTAAGTGCTTTGTTTGAAAACTATCAGGAGCATATAAAAAGTAGTTTTGCATTGCGTGGAAATGGGTGATTACATAGTCTCTGGATTTTTGAACTAGTCTTCATTTCAAATTAGAAACTTAGTACAGCTTTAAAACCACGTACGAACAAACTTTTTAAAAAGAGATACAATATAGGTCCGAGGTTAGTCTGCCTTGGAGGTCCTATCATGACAAATATGCCAACAACACATATTCATACACTTGTCTTTCCTGGAATTTATCACATTACAGTATTCAGTCACATCAGAACAAACTATTGTTTTTATGTGACTGACTGTGATTTACGAATACTCTGATTTTAACATCTCAGAGGCATAATCGCCAAGACGCTATTTATTTTGAAATCCTGTAGGACCTTTAACAGATAATATCATATATTAATCTCAATAAGAATTCTTACTTAGAGTTTTACTTACCATACAAGCATCTTAGCTAGGCAGGAAGCAAACAAGGTGCATAAATAATGCCTTGTTGCATTCGTTGTGCAGAAGATGCATTTTAATATTCGTACAGCACAAGGTGACACTTGCAAAAGTGACTTTGGGGTATTAAATGCTATTTCAAAACCTTGTAAAAATAATACAGATATTTATTTCTATTGTTACAACAGACAGTACTGGTGGATTCCATCATCAAGAAGAATTGTATTGACAGTCTGTAAATTATAGCTCCCCTCCTGTGACTGACCTGACAGTGGCTGGCATTTAGGATGTGCTTAAAATCTCTGGGACCCTCTTACTATCACCTGGGCTGATACAAAAATTAATTAAACAACAAATGCATAACTCTTAGCTTAAATGAATCCCTATTTCTGATAAATAAATTCATATAAATAGATTTATATGAAGATTTTCTTAAATTCGGAGACCTCAGTCATTCTTAATTCATGTTTTGTGCTTTGGTTTGCACAAAAAGTAACTACATCCTATAGCTGTCCACTGAAGTATCCTGCTATAGGTTTATGTTATTGAAGTAAAGAAATACACTTATGTTAGCAGATTTATTAAAATTTGGTATTTTGCAATTTTAAGGAGATACATGATATCAAGATTTGCATATCTCTGCCTCTGTGTAGGCACTGAAATGAACTTTAATACATAAAAGTTCTATTTGTTGTAGGGCTTGAAATCTGAAACCCTAAATTTAGAAGTGTAAAGATGTCTATGGTAAAAAAAAATATACAATGTAAAATAGTCCAGGTCCAGTACAGAACATAATATTTATATTTACTTTTAGCATTACATATTGCTTAATTCTGGAAAAGAAATTAAATCTTTAGTATGCAAAAACATGATGATTCAAGACAACAGCATGTTGATTCATACATCAGGAACAAGTGTTTTTAGCGGATTCTTTTAAAAAAAAAAAATTCCATTTGTTGGGAAAAGTCATCATCCACCTGTTTTCCAGGCTTTTTTGTGTATACAAAAAGAGTAGTTACCTGTGACGTTTAAACCGTCTGACCTTTGGCACCACACGGTTCGAGAAGATCCCTTCCATGGGCTAGCCATCCACTTGTATTCATAGCACTGGCCATCTACACAGAGAACATCCACTTTTCAAGAAATCTGATGACAAGATTTTATGCTACCACTGGTAGCAGCCACACTCATCAGTAGACCATACTCATTATGTTTAACGGCTTTTATGGCTAAGTAGGCCCCTTCCTCCTTCACCCAGCAATTTAGAAGGGTGCACTGCACACATGGGAGGCCCCAAGGTCTCCCGCACTTGCTGGATACGTACAGAATAGACCAGACGTGTCCCAGGCACTGACTATAATGACTGTACACATTGCTCATGGAATAAGCTTAATGTAGTTAATGGGCAAAACAGACATTTCCAATAACCTTACAATGGTTGTGGCCCATCTGTTGTGCAAAACTCGTGTAGGAGTCAGGTTCCTTTCCTGCTAACATGGAGCTTCAGTCAATGCTCCAATGCTTGGTGAAGTTGCCTGGGCTGCATCTAGCTTCACAGCTTTGCTGTACACCTCTCATATGACCTGGGGCAAATCATGAAGTCCTTCTGCACCTCAGCTGCCTTATAAATATAAAATTCCTTTTTGCCTGATCTGTCTGGCCTCTGAATGGACAAGAAATGTCTGTAAAGGAAATTACTTTCCTTAGATACTTTGTCCAGTACCAGTGGTAAGACTGACTGAGACTTTTTAATGTCATAGTCATGCGATTAACAATTCAAAGGGTAGAGAAAAATCTTAATTTGGTTATGTATCAAAACTCACAGGTCTCTTTTTTATTAATGTTACCAAGCAGAAAAGGCATCTATTTTTTTCCCATATCATAAAAAGAAATTTCATTATTAAAAAAGTATCATCAATTCTTCAAAGACTGTGTTTAAAGTGGTAACATATTATGGTCAGCATTTGAGTGTTGTTCTGTTTACAGTTGGTATCTGGAAAACAAAAATTTAAGTGCATTTCCTTGTCTATCACATCCATATTTGCATAAATTTGATACCATGAACAGAAAGAAAATAAAACTATTGCTGTTCTGTATTTTTTTTTTCTTACAGGAAGTGGCCTGATGTATGTTTTGGTGCTTACCATTGCATGGTCTTGTTTCCAAAGCCTGTTCTGGACAGAGATGTTGATTCTCTAATTCCTGAATGATCACTGCCCGAGATCGGACTTGTATCCCTCCAAAGCCAAGATCCTCACCATTAACGCAGGTTAGCTGACAAAGGCTCCATTCTGACCACTCTCTCAAGTAACAGTCCCCTGTCAAATAGCAATTTTATAAGATGACCGATCATCTTATGTGAAGAGGTTTTTGCACTGAATATGTCTTAGAAAATATGTCCAAATCCAGTTTCTTAATTTTCCCTCTTTATAGTTCCTTTCATTCCTCTTTTAAAACATGCCTTATACTTAAGATAATATTTTGACACTCTCTGAATATCTGTGCAATCAAAAATAGTAATAAAAAGATTATACAAAAGCCTATTTGTTCTAAAGCAGGGTAGTTTCCTGTAGCATTCCTAAGATCACTCTCATTTTGAATTTCTGAGTAACACTCCACCCAGTGTCTGGATTTCTGTGAATTTTAGGGTATTGTGCACTGTACGCCTTATGCTAAATTTATATATTTGTTCACAATTCTTCTTTGATCTTAAAAAGAGAAAACATTGTCTAGTTTTAAAAAGATTAATTGGTGCTTATCCTCATGCAGAATTTCTCTAAACAGACAGTAGAAGCAACTACTGGAACATTCTCTACAAGAAAGGGAAATGGGAAGGTGATTAGAATGTCTGCTCTGGCTATTTCATGTTAGGATAAGAGGTTTGTAGAATGTTATCTTAGAGTGTAAAACTGAAAAATAAAATTATACTAATGACACTAATTAGCATGATTGGCTGAAGAACATTTAAGGAATATGTGAGGCATAACACAAAGACCATTTTTTTAAAACTGCAGTAGAAAATGGGACTAGACTGTGCACAGACTCATAAATAAACCTCTTAGTTCTCATTATTTCAGTGAAAGAGGTATTAAAAATTCATGCTACCTTGCATTATACTGATGACGGATATAATCAGTACTGTGTTGACCAGATGCCTGATTAATGAAGGAATTTTATTTGCCAACGTTAGGAAAGCATGCAAAGAAATGAATAATTGAAGAACTGCTGTACACATAATAGGAAAACAAGTAGTGATTTTTTGAAACATTAGTTGGAGGGTATCATTAGCACATCCCCACAGGGCAGTTATTCTTGCTGGCTAAATGTGAGATTGTTGAAGAACAGGTTCCTGCTCAGCAAAATTTTAAAAGTGAGCAGTAAGCAGCTATATTTTTTTTATAAATCTGACTAACAAGAAAACATAACAACAAGCTTTTTATTATTCCAATGTTCATTTAATAAGTAAAAATACGTGAAAATCATGCAATTGGAATGTTGTGCACAAAGCAGTGATGGAAGCCTCTCCATTTTTGATTATTTTCTATTTATTGAGGCAACGTTACCTTCAGTCCAATCTGAAATGAACTGGAAAAAAAATTCTGAGAAAGAGGAGAGTTGCAAGAGAACAAAACCAGACTACTGATAGGGAATGATAGCTACATTAGAACTGAAGGAGTTAATCACTACTTCTGAAGATACATCACTAATGACTCTACTGAACAACAGCAATATACTTCAAATTCTACAAATAAGTGTTTGAAATGAACTGGAGGGGTTTTACTGGAAATTGAACAGCTGTTATAAGCTCTTAATCCTTCTCAGTATGAGGGTCATGGACCCAATCATTTACAACAGCTCCTTTGGATTCAGTCTACAAGGGCAATGATAGTGCATGTCACGTCCAGTGAAGTTAAACAGCTCGAAACATTCACATTTTCTCAGAGATCAAAATACTAGTTTCATTTGGAATATCCCCTTTAAGCAAAAAAATAAGACTCCCTAGCTTACCTTCCTTAGACACCCATAAAAGGCATCAAGTTCTTTGCCACTGTTAAAAGTATTAATAAAGCTGTTAGGTGAGCTAAGCACTTAAAGCAGATATTTAGCTGTAAAACAACACTCTTTCTTACAAAGTTAAACACAAGTTTTACTTCAAAAGATTTTGTGAAAAAATATAATCTTATTAGGTGCTATCTGTGACTAAAACATGTCTTCTATAAAATTNTTCTAATTGATTTATTGTCATGAAGCCATTACCGGGAAGTAACTCTGTTGGTCAGTTGATAGATAAATCCAATCAGTAAAACATACGAAAAATATTTAATTACTTGTGGCTAATGCTAGACACTGATACGTGTAATGATACCCAACCAATCTTGAAATGCAACATTTATTTGAATAGCTTTGTTACCTGGACAAGGGACAGTACAGGTTTCCTCAAGTATCATCTTCTTATTACCATCTATAATAGGCTCTATTTCTCCACAGAATTCCTCATCTACTACTTTGCCAATATCTTCAATAGATCCATCAAAAACCACGCAGGAAATGTTCCTCACTCGTGTTCCCTCTCCACATTGAGCATCCTGGGGAAGGAGGATATACATGGATGCTGGACAGAAGAAAGTGTCAAAAGACTAGATCTGAGCTACGTCACGCTGTCTGCTATTATTTTTTTCTTAACTACTTATTCATTCCAGTGTGTGTGTGTGTGTGTGTGTGTGAAATACATTGTTCTTTACTTCTGAAACAAATAAACAAAAATAAACAACCCAAAAATTCTGCTGGCTGCTACTGCTGTTTCTTAAGGTATGGAGCTAATTATGCCTTTGCATTCCAACCACAGCAGTATCTCAAGTGGCGATCTCTTCTAGGATGCCAATCTATTTCCACAAATATTCTTTTACAATAGAAGGATTTCAATTACTAGCAAAGGTGCTGCTCAGCTACCAAAGTTTACATTTATATTTTGAATATCTGTAGGACATTGTTGTATCTGTTGACAAGTATGAACTCTACGAATAAATCTTTAGTTTTTGTATAAGAGTTGGAAGTGAATTGTTTACAGTGTTGTGAAGCAGGTATCTGAGCATATCACAAATATGCCTGGATATACAAACTCCGTAACTTCAAAGTCCCATATTGCTTTTACCTCTACTTTGCATGCAGACCATTGACCGTATTGCCATCGATAACAAGGTTTTACTGGACAGGGTTTGAATTGCTCCATCTGAGAAGGACAAGGCCTCCCATCACCCTGAAACGGCTGATTTATGGTCCTTCTTCTGATCATTTTTCCTGTAAATAAGAAACAGCAATGTAACTAACAACAAAGTCATTAGACTGATTTATTCCTCAAGAAGGTTCAAGTGCTGTGTTTGAATAAAGTAATTTTTTCCACATTTGACAAATTGGATTGTAAAGCTGATCTGTTTGCTCTTGTCTGTTGTATGGAT
>VYZV01022024.1:10721-31695 GCA_013401275.1 Pandion haliaetus | reverse complement strand
ACAGATTGTATCTTTAATCTTGGTACATTCATACAAATGATTTACCTAAGTCCTGAGCTATGCTAAGGCTGATATATCTCTCTGACATATTTTTCATTGAATACTTGTAAAGAGTCCTTGAATTTCCTATTACAAAATGAGGAAACCTGTGAAATACCCAGAATTTTTAGAGTAGCAAAATACCTTCTCACTATATCTGACACAATTTCAGCAATCCTTTGCAATCAGTGGATTGCAGTAGATGAAGCCAGGTAGCTGGCGAGGCATGGTTCAGATCACATTCTTCTGTGACTTAAGTTGTCAGTTCAATTGACAGTTTCAAGATTTTGTACGTGTTTTTGGTTTTATGTTCCCCTCTTTAGAACAGATACATTTATAGGATGCTTTGCCAAATCTAGAGAGATGAAGCCATATGTTTTTATTTACGTTTTTGGGAATTTTTCAATCTGAGCAGGCATTCCTCTAATTCAATCTGTCGTTCCAGGCTCTTTTCACTGTATCCTTCCTTCAAACTCACAAGCTATATACCACAGCTTTCAACTGTGTGAAGGGTTTGTCTTATTGGACTGAAATGGTAACTAGTTGTGAACTATGTTGTGAACAGTTCTCAGTATTAACAGTTACAGAAATATTTTTAATATAAAGTTCCCTATGACAATGCCAAATTTGTTGACATGCAAAATTTGAAGAATGACCACAGCAATTAAAAATATGCAGCTTGCTATGCAACCATGTAAAATTTCATGTTGCAGTTCTTTTGATATTTCTGCACTATTAAGCAAGTAACTCTAGGCCTGTGTGTTTTCCATGGTGCTATCTGATCCTTAGCTTCGGATACAAAAATACATATTCAATTACTTGTATGATATATTGACTATACAGTACAGTTCATTAACACTTTCATGAATAATAATACCATGACCAATATATCAGAGGCCTGAAACTACTTACGCTTTGTTAAGGACTGTTGTTTTATTTACTGAAATTGCATATGGCTTTATAGTAATTATCTTAGAAATAGCCCTTGCAGTTTTAAGGGGCATTATCTCATTGTAAGGAGTTGCACTTCTGACTTAGTCTTGAGTTTTTGTCAGACATGCTGAAATACTGGAGTCTTATTGAGACTATAACTAAAATGGCTGTGTAAATGCCTTATCTTCTTTACTTATGAGTTTTGTGCTGTTCTGGTGCAGTGACGATGTAATGCAAAATCTTTTCAGACCAGGAGAGGTATATTAAATTGTTCCATTAGGGTCTTTTCATCATCTTCATTCTAAGAGTAGTCAAAACTTAGCTTGCTATCTATGTCCTTTCTGGCCTTTTAGAGAATATCAGTGTATGTGGGGTTAGAAAAAACAGAAGAATAGGAAGTTTATTTTCCCTCACACTTGTTTGGAAGTCCTTTCTAATGGAAAAATCCAGGCTGTATACAATTTTCATCTGTAAATATAATACGAAGCACTTCCTACTTAAAAAATATAGTGCTATACAAACAGCCGTAATCCTCTAATGTAAAGATAATCCTATCATTACATTTAAAAATCTTAGAAACATCAGAAATTATCAGACCAAAAGAAGGATAAACAGCAGCCTTGCTTCCAAAAGTTGCTTTGTCAGTCTTAACCTAACGCTTTGTATCCTTGCATTGCCAACAAAAGTAGGCAATCGGTAATTAGGTCCTCTGTCCAGATGATGTTGAAAGTGGTGCAGAACTTCAACCAGAAAAAATGTATTGTGGAAGTTTGGTTTCCTCCTTGTAATTAGTCATGTCTTATGTAAGCAGTTAGATTTCAGCAGCTTAAAAATGGACATCTTTTTATACTTCATTTGGTTGTTGCTAACTGGAATGACACAAAGTTGCAGAGTTTAAAAATACATACTAGACAACTGAGATGTCGGCTGGTCTGTTTCTTTTACATAAGGACTAGATTTTTTCACAGAATAGTCTAGACGGTGGCAGAATGAAGTGAGGCAACAGCCCACACACAATTTGGGGAGCAAATGCTTAAACAGGTTTCTGCGTTCTTCTCCCACCCAGAGATTTGATAAGGAAAAGACTAAAAAATTCAGAAGCATCTTGAGTCCCTCTGAGCACAGGATAGGATAGGGACAAAAGCCTGCAAGTGATCAATCCCATTATTCTGACCTTTGATAGTAAGGGCACACTTTTGTGGACTCAGGGTGGATCATAGGGAAAAAGGAAAAAGGAGGGAACTGGTTGTTAGTCTCTGCAAGTCAGTCCTGGAGAAGAGGCAGCAATGTGTCATGAAAACCCTGATAGGGCAGGATGTTCTCACACACATAGAGTAAGGATCAGTGGCCCTCATGAAGGGAGGAGGGAAATGGCTGGTCTGAGTGAAAACAATCTGTAAGCAGCACAGTATTGCCCCTTACCAAGGTGAATCATTTCCAGCCTTGCAGGGAAGAAAGAAATTCAGAATCTGCTGGACCAGGCAGCAAACTGTCTAACAGACAAGTCATTGTTCAACTCAAAGATCGTCTGGAATGGGCAGACTTCAAGATCATTAGAGCATGCATCTTAGGCTGGGGATGATGACTAGTGAGTTCCTAGGATGGGGTTTTTTTCTGCAGTAAATAGGATACACAATCACATTTTAGCATCAACAAATGAAAAAAAAAATAGTGGCCTAAACCCCCTTGATTTTGAGTTGCAAGACAGAAAAGCATGCAGTTATCTCTGTTTTGCTTTATTTTTCTGCGTATTGGGTATATATGTATTATGTTGGGCCAGCAGTAAGTATTTTTAGACACACCTATGCAGTGCAGCTTTTGAATGGACTGCTCTCTAACTATCAAAATGTTCCTCAATAGTTTACCGTACTGTTCTTATGAGCAAAGCTTTTGAAAATGTGAGGCTGTAATATGCCAGCGGAAATTATATATAACACAAAATTATACACTGACACCAATTAACAGTGTGATTTTAGAAAGGAAACTTCCAAAAATTTTGTGCCTGCAGTGTATATGATCAGCCAGTTGCCCTTTCATAATGTAAAGACACTTAGGGTATGTCCACACTGCATAGGACAGTGCTGGGTTAGAACTTACCTAGAGCTCAGCTCAAGGCCAGGTACACACACATGTGTGGTAGAGTGCAGCTGTGGGGAGGCCTGTCATACCTGGTCTGCCTCCACTTCTTCATGGAAAGTTCTCTATAACCCCATAAAATATACCCTTGTGATACAAACATTTCCTCAGATCATTTGGGATTTATTACATTAATTTTAAGTGTTTGATAAGTATCATTCCAAACAGAAGAAGAGAATAAACAGGCAGTTATGAGTGAAAAAGCTGCGTTAATCTGGAATATGAAGTTTTCTTTATTTCATCTCAGGCTTTTAGGATTCAACATAAGAGGAAGTAAATGATATATTGCTGATAGGGATATACAGTAATGGACTAACAGAATAATTTTTCTAATGGAGCTCCTCGGGCATCAATTTTTGTGCTGATCTTATTTAATATTTCTATTAATGACCATGGCATGATTACTAGGCATGTACTGACATCACAAAATTGGAAGGCTTTATTAATCTGGAGAAGGTTTGGGATCTACCATAGGGAAAACTGTACGGGTGGCCATAAGGACAGGAATTGAAATGGGGTGAAATTCTGTAATACAAATTTCATGGTGTATACTTGTGGATTAATGACTGAACTCCTGTAATGTGGGAGCTTAGCTGTGGAAAATGACAAGAAGGATCAACAGAAAGTGGTCACTGGAGAGCTATCATTCATCAGATCTCAGTATTTCCCTTTTTTTCTTTTTTTTTTTTTTTGAGTTTTCAGGTGAGTTTCCAGAGGAGATTTGAAATACATTCTCAGTATTCACTGACGCCAATAAGGATCCCCCTGCAGCACTACCGCTCCCCAGTTATCCAGTATTCTGGTATTTATGGCAGTTTCCTGTGATCTGTGAGATAAAGATTCAAGCACACTCCTCCTGAGTTAGAGAAAACCCTCCACTTTAGTGAGGGGTAGGTTTGTGCCTGTGTGTAAAACACTAAAATAAAAAGATAGGATGGGGTGTCATGAACCCTAGAGCTTCATGAATTTCCCCTTCAGGAGAAAGAAACTCTACTTTGTGTAAATAATTAAATACTCACTGGTCTTAAAAAGGAAGAGTGTGTCTCCTTAGCCTGATGATGGGCCAAAGAGGAAAATCCGCTTGGATAGTCAATGCAGTGAATGGTTCTTTACAATTGTGAATAGCACCTTCAACCTTTGAATATATTCCTTCTGGTTTCATTAATGCTTAAAATCTAAACAATATTTGTTCTTAGGGGTTTTGTTTTCTTTTGTTTTGCTTTATTACTAGTAGTAGTATTATTTGCCAAAAGCCCCCAGGTTAGAGTATTTCAAACAATTTTTTGCTGTTTGTTATCTTTTTTTAATTTGGTCAAAGAGCCAAAAAAGAAATAAATCTAGCCTAACTACCAGCAAGCTCGGTACATAAAAATCCATAATTATCAGTGACATACTTTGAATCCACCTTTTCCTTCCATGTTTTTATTCTGTTTATTTGAAAAGAGATTTATATTGAAAAAAATCCAGTCATTTTCATAGTACAATCACTCTGTCAAATCTCTATTAGTCTATGGGGTTTTGTGTTTTGAAGAGGATAACTGAGATCAGAAACCCCAAAAACAGCCAACAGCAGCATTTACGAATGTCATTTGAACTAATGAATTTCTCCATTAATCTTATATTTTGGATGGCAGCTTTGGCACTTCTATTTATTTCATGTAGCAACTGAAATGTGGAGCCCCTGTGAGTCTGATCTGACAACCTTCACCACAAAGGCAGAGCTCCTGTTGTTAGACAACTGGACTTAATGATCACAGCAAGCAGGATTGAAATTTTATTGGTGTGCTTCTGTGTGACTGTGACAGTGTTGACACTAAATCAAATTCAATTAGCAAGGGCTTGCTAATGAGTTATACTGCTTTGCAAAGTAGAAAGGACAAAGCATTTTGCAATCTCCAGCCTGCAGACTGGTTACTCTCAATGTTAACGGAGTAATAGCTTAAGGAACCACAGCAGGATTTTCTCCCTAGATTAATGTTAAAGAATGCTTTGCTAATGAATCCCTGAACAAATGTGTTGTGTGTTAGTGGAGAGGGGGGTGGCACGAGAGAAAACGCAAGCAGCTTTTTTGTCCTCAAGTGCTCTCGAAGTGATTTATAAAACCACTGTGGAGCATAGAGAGCAGTGGAAACTGCATCAGCACATGACAACATGGCTGACCAGAGTATCGCATCAGGAAATGTGCCCCATGAGCTACCAGCCCTAATACCACTGCACCCTGTAGGGTGTTGCACATCTCAGGAGTGTGCAGCAGTCAGCTGCCTGCGTGGTCTGTCCTGCAGTGGGCTGCATCGCTGGCCGCACCCAGCAGAGCACTTAGGCAGCCCCAAAGACTGAAAGCATGTGCTGCGAAGCCTCGGGGACTAGGAGACTTTAAGTGAAAAAGCACCTGCAGGTGCTTGGCCAAGGCTGCAGCACTCAGCGTCTGGTAAGGCTGGGTCCTGTCAAGTGAGCAGTCAAATAAACATGGCAGCTTTCCTTACGCAGCACCCACCAGAGCAAGGTGGAATATGTGCGCCGTGTGTCACAGGGGCTGCTGGACCCCTGGCTGCCTTCATCTGTGTTCCACTTACTGTTCACCTCGTAAACCTGTCTGTGCAAGTGAGATATCTTTTGAGTAAAGAGCACGTAAAAATCTATTTCTTAATACATGAATGAGGTGGTCCCCATTTAAATTACAGAAGAGCAATAATAATTTCCCCTTTAAGGTCTGCTGACAAGACCAATGCTGAATTCTTCAGCAAGTTATATATGTGTCATTCAAACTGAATTGTCTCCTTTATAGTCCTCTATCGATATATCAATATTAACTTAGAGTAGTATTTTAATTTCATGTTTTGAAATATTTGAATTCCTTGTGGATGTGATATCTCTTTTGTTTGCACACACACACTTTACATTAATGCGTATGTATAAAATCAGTGTTACATACTGATTAACATATGACTACAATTTCAACTGATGATAGCTTTGTAAAATTCAAATCATTTGGACTGATGTTTTTCTCCCAAACTGATCATCTCCCTCTTAATAAGCGTTCCTGGAAAATTTTAACTGAAATATTTCAGCTATTTCCAGAATGAAGGTTTGAGGAGAGTGCTTCATCTTGTGCAAGCTGAAGCCATGACCAAAATTAAACTGTGTATTACTGCATAACCAAGCTCTTCAAATTTTCTGTGGTATGCCTCTGAGCATACATTCATATTCCTGTCATGTTAGCAAGTGTGCATAACACATTGTTTATGGTAACTTATAGCGAGTTCCAAAGTAAATCTGGAACAAAATCCAGTAATTTATTATTTCAGGGTTCTCCACTGATGTTTTCTTCTAAGTCAAAGCCATTCAGGACATTCATGCCCCATGCTGCAGTTCGCCATGTCCTGACTTTGCTTTGTGGGGACTACGATGTACACCGAGTCATCCAAATCATCAGACATATTAACACAATTCTAGGGGCAAGGGTGAGGAAATGTAAACCCTTTAGCATCATCTTTTGGAGCAAACTACACTGCACTGGTTCAGCTGCACCTCCAGTACTCTGTGCAGTTTTGGGCACCTCAATATAAGAAGGACATCAGACTACTAGAGTGTGTCCAGAGGAGGGCAACAAAGATGGTGAAAGGTCTCCCAGGCAAGATTTATGAGGAGCAGCTGAGGTCCCTTGGTTTGTTCAGCTTGGAGAAGAGAAGGCTGAGGGGTCACCTCCTCATAGTCTACAGCTTCCTTAAGGGAGCAGTGGAGGGGGAAGTGCTGATCTCCTCTCTCTGGTGACCAGTGACAGGACACGAGGAGATGGAAAGGAGCTGCATTGGGGGAAGTTCAGACTGGACATTAGCAAAAGGTTCTTCACTGAGAGGGTGGTTGGTCATTGGTACAGGCTCTCCAGGGAAGTGGTCATGGTCCCAAGCCTGTCAGAGTTCAAGGAGTGTCTTGATGATTCTCCTAGTCACATGGTTTAGTTTTAGGTAGACCTGCAAAGAGCAGGGAGTTGGACTCGATGACCCTTCCTACTTGAGATATTCTATGAAACACTGAAGGTTCAATAAGAGCTGCCTGATTCTCAGACCTACATATGCTCTGATTACCATGGAGACCCAGCTCAGAGGAAATACATTTTGCACACCCTCTGTGGAGACACTCCAATGCTTTTGAGCTACATTCCTAGTAACTTCTGTTTATACCGGACCCGTGGCAGCCTTGGAGCAAGCAGGATTTTCCCCTGGAATTGGCAGGGGCTGAGACAGGAACAGAGATCTGGGAGACATGATCCTCTGGCCCTTCCTGAAATAATTTGTTTCAAACTGTGGCCCTCAAAGGTGGGATCATCACAAAGATGATGCTAACTGAATCAAAGGAAGACAGGGGAACCTTTTCCTCTGTCCTTTCAGGTCTGGGGGTTTAACTCTGGGGGTTTCAGAAGCTCCCTTTTTTCTGCATCAGAATGAATCGTTTGAGGTCTCTTACATTTGTACAGTTGTGTGCAGATACTCATCTGTATGTGTGAAGATGAGGGCTGAAGGTTGAACTGCTGGCTGGTTGCCTAGGATTTTTGGTCGCTAGCCGGTGTTTCTGTCCTGCCTGCCTGAAGTCTGTGAGGGACTTGAAACAGTCACCTCTTTTGTTGCAGCTTAATGTCTTCTTATCTGACAGCTAGCTTTTCTATGGCTTTTGGCAGTCAGGAAACAGCAAACATCTTAAAATTAAGAAACCCTTTCTGGCAAACATATCATCAAAACTGTTTTCATAAATAGCTGACAAATCAATGTCTTAGAAAATAAACCGTCTAATTAAGAAAGATTCTGAACAAGTTTGTTTCTTTTATTTTAGTCTCCCTATTCCTCAGCTGCTGATTTTTAAATTTGGCGCATGCACATCTGTTTAAGATGTTGAAAAAATAGATATTTTTTAAGAATTTGGATACCAATGAACATTAAAAAAAAACTTATGAGAAAATTAAGATTTCTGTTTTTAGAGCAGTGTTGTGTAGTGTGTACAGTAAATAAGACCCCAGGCCAAACATTGAACAACTAGCAGAAAACAAGCTATTGACTGGTTGCTTTTTCAATGAACACCATCCATCCTATGTATTAAGTGAGGTAGAGTTCTACAGAGAACACGTTATTGAATCTTGTAATTCACAGCTGTATCATAATGCATACACACCAGAGGGAAAAATTATTTCTGGTGTTTCCTAACTTTAGAGAGCTTGAACCCGCTGCCTTAATAAGGTTCTTTTAACTTAGGTTGTGTGTGTGTTATGCACATTGTGTGGCATGCATGAATGGTGACACTGAGATGTTTTGATGTGGTCCAAATATTCAATCAGAAATGCTTGGAAAATACAGTATTTTGTTTCATCAGTGAATCAGATTATATTCTGCATTTTCCATTGCTGAAGACCAATCTAAGAGGAGACTGGACCTCCAAAGCTTTAATTTCTACTCTGCTATTTTAAATTAGTGATTGCCTTTGGGCAAATCCTTTAATCAGCCTCTGATCTTGGTTATGCTGGTGAGCCTGAAGTAACTAAATCAAAAACAAAGGAGTTGAATGGAATTTATATGACCACAACAGATCAAAATCTGTCTCTAAAAGTGCAATGTAAGAGCTAGAAGGAGATATAATTATTATTTATTGTTTTATTTAAAACATCCAATTTTTACTGTCCTCACACAACATTTGTGTAATGCTTTTTAAGTTTAAACACTTATCTATTCAGGATGTTTCCTATACCCTCTACATGATAGCAAAACAAATAGTTTTGGGGCAGAAGGGAATATTTCCTTTCCTGTTGTGACAATATTTCAAAGATATGATGCTATTTTAAATATCTTGTGTTCTGTTGGGAGAATTGTTTGGGGTAAATATGTGGACTTGATGTACTGAAAACAATTAAATCATAGCATCCTACCATCCTTGAACAAGCTGCATTGGAACCTCAGTGCTGCATTTCGTGTTCATATAGTGATTACTTTAGGGCTCTCCTTTACACTTTGTGAAAAGTTGTGTGGTCTGGGAGTTATGCTTTGCATACAGTAAAACCATTTACTTGTATTGATCCATGAAAGGGTCTCAATACAAGTAAAGCCTCACAGTTGTCCTGAAGGAAGAAAACAGACCTAGTTGATAATGAACACTTAAAATGGCATAGCAATTCAAGTCGTAGAGTCAGGAACTGAACCCCTGTTTGGCTCTCACTTTCTAGATCTAGCCACATCACTACCTCGTGAAGACAAAAGGTCCACAGAACAGCTTTAATTAAATCATGTATTATAAACCTGGTTTAGCCCTCTGCTTAAACAGTGGTGGATAAGTACAAAGTGGATGATCCTGCAGAACATTTTAATTGGAGTAGAAAGACTTTGGGTGAGTCTAAACCTGTAACGATGAGAGAGAAGGAAAGAAAAGGTGGAGCCATTGATGTGATGGCAAGGAGATCCATGGCTAGTAGGTGGAAGCTCCTTGTTGGGTAAGCATATTGGAGCCATTTATAGAGGTGAGATAATTACAGACAATTTTTCTCATGATGAAATGCTCATGTAGTGAAGGATTAAGTTGCTGTAATTAATCTGATCTTAGGTAGGCAGCAGTGTGAGTACCATTAATAAAGCAATTTTTCTTTCCTTATCCAAAACTAAAATAGAACTGTGCCATAGTTGGATGACTAGGTACAAGCCAAATAATCCTTCTTCCTTCTCTGCTTTGCTGCTCACTGCTTAAAATGCTGCTAATAAGTAGACAGCTACTGTGACACAAATTCAAGGTAATAGGTTTGTTCATAATGAGGTAGAAGTGACAAGCTATCTGAGAGAGTGTAATTTCTTGTTTAACTGAAAATGCTTTTGGTATGTTTCTTTATTATTACCAGTCTCTGAGGAAAATCACTGATTCAGACTTGGTCCATATTCCAAAATGGAATTTTAAATTGCTGCCTTCACCGTTAAATATTTTAGGATCTTAATCTGTTCATGTTAGCTACGTGACCTACTCTTCTGTGGAAGAAAGGCTGCATTTCTACATAAAGCCTTTGGTATGAGAACACCGTGAATGGGAAGCTGTGGTGGCATTTTAAATTTATTGGTCCATAGATTTATTTTATTAGTACTGCTGGTGACAGCTGCTTAAATTTTGCTTTTCATGGTGGCATTCATACAAGACTGCAACAAAACAAAGGCATGCTTCCCACTCCGCACTGAGAGTGCAAGCCTCAAGGCTGGTAGACCATGGGGTCTGGAGGGAAGATAGGGCAGGAGACCCTCTCCAGACAGTTGAAGCTGAAGCAATGTACCAAGTCATAAAAAAATAGGCTTTGTAGGATTTGACCACAGTTGTTAGAGGGCAGGTGCAATCCTGGGCTCTTTAGTCCGTGATGAATGTACTAGGCCAGAGTGGGCCTCTCACTTATCAAGTTCTGTCATGTGCTTTAGAGACTGTAAGTATTATTCTGTATTCAAAATCAATGCTGGAATGACACATTTTAGGTGCTGCCTCTTCTAGAGTTTTGTATATCCACTTCTTTAGTTGACATTGGGAAGAACACAATGGCTTTGGTGCCTCCTCTGGATCTTCAAAGTGTGATACACCAGATTCCTGAAAACTCTGTAAAAAAATTGCTAAAAGATTTTGCAAGTGCTGCTAGACCTAGGGATGAAACCAGAGAGTCCTCTCCTCCCTGTACATCTCCCTGTTAGGAAAGAGATGTTTGGGCAAACATGCCTCTCTAACTGAGATTTACTAGCCTTTTCAAATTCAGACTGTTCCTCATCTAGAAACAAAGCAAGTTAAACAGCATCTTGAGGTATATGAAAACTGAATCTGAGTTGAGGAAGCTGAACATGATTAAATCTGGAATGGCAGCTTGACCGCATTTGTCTACTAGTGTAGGCATGACTGAGCTCACCCTCTGGTAAGTAAGTGTTCAGTGGCATTGTTTCTCTAGGAGTTATTAAAATTTATCACCAATAAAATATTTATTGTACAAATACTATGAATCGTCAAAGTTCACTCTATCTTAGACAGTGGGTGTGGGTGCATTTATTCTCCAGAACAGCAGGAAGCCCTGGATGTTTTGGACTGTTCTTAAATTTATCTGTGTTGGTTGCTGAGTTGTTCTTAAATCTTTTTATTGAGATAATAAAAATGTGGTGAGATCTGCTCAAAAGTGAGTTGCACGGTCCTCCTTTCTGAAATGCAGGGTTTGAATCTTTTCACTGTATGATATAACTGAGCAGTACTGTTAAGCAATATTGGATGGATTCCATTACAGATTGTTTTTATTTCTTGACTTCTTCCAGTATCACTAAGCACCTGTAATATATGAAATCATTATCATCCCTTCCTCCCACTGTTTTCTTAAATCTTTTTCTTGTTTGGATGACTTTTGTTCGTTTAGCTCTTTGTATGTAGGTCAGCCCTCAATGCAATTAATTTATTAAAGTGTTAACTTGAGTTGGGTTACTAGGTTAGTTCAGAATAAAGTAGGTTCGTTGTTCAGGGATTTTATTTTGTTTGTATTACCTGATAGCAAGTTGCACAATTTCTGAAATAAATAGGTGGTGCTCTGTTTTGTATGTGAAACTGTAATTCAGAAAGTTAAATGTGGGCCAGAGGTCAGGATGATGTCAAGCAGATGAAGATCTTTCTGCATCCCACTACCCTTTTATTTATCTAATAGAAACAAGCCTCCTTTTCATGAGATTTCAATGAAAACTTCTCAGAACTTGGCCAATATACATCTAATGAATCTATAGGAGTCTACCTAATGTGTAAGCACAGATCAAGCCTGCTGCCTAATTTCATTGTACATATTCATTCTACCTGCATGGTAGCATAAATAAAAATTATGCTAAGAAATAACTATTGGATGGTTACCAGATTTGAATATGTGGTCACAGTGATTTACGGACAAATTGGTGTGTATTTACACTTTCATAAGTACACACTCTTCGTAAGGGAGGGCATGTGAACACAAGTAGAAATCAAACACAATGGCTTTTGCATCACTGGAGATTAATAATCTAACTGATACGTGTATGAGTAATTGTCATGGCTTGTACCTTTTGCTATATATGTCAATCTTTTACAATTTTACAGTACATCTATGTTTACAATAAATAAAAATGCATATGTGTGGTTGTACAGCTAGTACTCTACTATTTAGTTGAATGACTTATGCTTTTAACATTTAATTAGCTGTTTTTCTGTGATAGGCATAAGACAGTTTTTTCTCAGGTATGTGATTTGTCCTCATTTCAGAAGCACATAAATAACAAATGAGCTATCTTTGAAATGTAGAGTCCACGAACATCTTGTATTTTAAATTACTCAATAGTACATAAGAATGGAGAAAAAAAAGTCTTTTTCATCTTTTAGTGCTTGGTCAGTACTCATTGTGATGTATTTTTGACAAAACAAAATCATGCTCACCAAGCTGGAGTCTTCTACTATGCACTATAAACTTTAATGAAGTCTCTACTCATCATAGGCCTAGGGACAAACTGAATAAAACCAGATCATCTAGTGAGGGCTGAGGACATGTAAAGGAGATTATTCTGGTTGCCACTGCTGTTGCTGAATTTCAGAACTTCACAGTTTCTTTTTGTCACAGTTCAAATGCAAAGCATTTTCTTAATGTCTAGTGCTGTCATTGCTATGGTTTTTAACTAAAAAAAAATATTCTTAATTGGTTTCATTTTTATATCTTCCCAGACTGAGCTTGAGCAGAATTGCTTACATAGTTCTAGCCACATTTCACCCATCTGAGAGAAAAGTGTGACATGTTATGCAACCGATGCTTATATTTTTGATATAGGAAACTTCACTGCAGGTTAAGACTGCAACTGCTATCAGGAAAAATGAGAACTGGATGTTGTATGGCCGATTCTGGGAACTGAAGGACAGATACTTGATCTCTATATGTCACCTACATAAGTATAGAGAATTTCTTGCCGGGGATGGGATGGGGGCAGGACGGGACACATGGCATGACTGTAACAGAGGATGTCACCAGGGCTTTAAAAGCTCCTGGTTTAGAGGCACTATTCCAGGTGATAATATATAATAAATAAAGGACCCAATGGGACCCTGTGAGTACCTGAGTTTACAAAGCTTTCAATGACAAACTAACTCTCTCCCTTTACTTTTAAACTGAGTGCATTTAGAATGGTAATTATTGAGAGGAAAAAGTGCATGTGGAGCTTCACAACGCTATTTTTAGGGACCTTTTGCAGAGAAAAGCTGAACTTCAGCAAAGTTTGGCATATTAACACTGGCAAGTGTAGCCAGTGCTACTAAGATTTGTTGCGTACAGAAAATTAAGGACAGCAGGAGTTACCCGGTAGCAAGGGAAAGCATGCTAAATAGTAGAGTATCTGTAGATTACTTCTTATTACAGCACTTGGCACACATTTATGGGCAGAGGCGAGGATAAGGCAGCTCACCATTAACGTGCAGAACAACAAATTCTCCACCTTCCATGCATCTGCGTTGAAGTAGCTGGACCACAGGCAATAAAGATTGGTCTCCAAGTGATTTGTGTATCCACTGTTGTGAAGTCTAAGCCAGTCAGTTGAAATTCTTTAATAAGGTATTTTAATTATTCCACCAAACTTCTCAGGTGGTCCCTGCTTAAAAACAATATGGGCAACCTGTAGACATTTATATTTATATTTACAACATCAGAACTGATGCTCCCATGCTACCCAGCCTGAAGGCAGTAATCATTTACTGCATTGGGGAAGCAAAATCTTTGTGGTTGCTAAGCAGAATTTCACTGACACAAAGATTAAAAACAGCTTCAGATTCACACTGTAGTTATAAAGAAAATATTTACATCCAGTGAAGAAGCAGTGATTATTTTCACTGGAAGAAAATATAAAGGAGAAAATGTTCTTTCAAATATATGGGAGTGATATTTCTCCATGAATGAATAGCATAGCAGAGAGCCGAATTCATAACAGAAAAACACTGTAGGCAGATCTGCCATGCAGAGCAGAAAAAAAAAAAAAATTTGTAAGTCAGGAGAAAAATTAAAAAAAAAATAAAAAATACTGACAAATATAGGGAAGGAAAGCACAAGTTTTATGTGAACAAATGACAGTGCCTTGTAAAGCAAAGAAAGCATTTCAATCCACATTTCGAAAAAATATTTCTGGTTTGGAGTTTCCTAGGTAACTCCAAAAGTAAATAAGGTGAAACAATGCATTTTGGTGCATACAAAACATTTTGCACTTTTTGCAGAGAAAAAAAAGAATAAGATATCTTAGGTTGTAGCTGGTTTTGGTGATATTCTGGTTCAGCCAGCAAGCCAAAAACCAGTTGTTTATCCTTTTCTGCAAAAGGAGAGGCTGAAGTATCTTGCTCCCCACTCCCAGGAACGTGTGCAGGAGAGAATTTGGGTATAATTATTACCCTCAGGAAGCTGTCTTGGTATTATTAAGTCGAAAGACTGAGGACCTTTGTAAAGTATATGTATTTTTTTATATACGTATGTGTGGGTATTTGTATGATTAGATGTTTAGATATACTTTTTTGGTCATTTGTTTTTTTTCATATAGCCTGTTTTAAATTAATTGTTTGTAAATTGCTACTCTTCCTTTTGCAGCACGTTAATACTGGCTGTCAGACAAAGAACAGAATGTGTTAAATTTCGTTTGACCCTAATAGCTATTTCATTGTCTAACAGTAAGGTGTGAAAAGTTTCTTACAACTCTGCTTCTCTGCCCATTGCTTGTATATTTGGGGTTTTGGAATGCTGGGGGACAACCTCAAGAAAGCCCAGA
The DNA here is from genome assembly GCA_013401275.1 of Pandion haliaetus. Classification (NCBI taxonomy): domain Eukaryota; kingdom Metazoa; phylum Chordata; class Aves; order Accipitriformes; family Pandionidae; genus Pandion; species Pandion haliaetus. The sequence continues at coordinate 16,807 of VYZV01022024.1, read as the reverse complement.
TAAGTGCTCAGAGCAGGCATTGTATGAGGCATCACCTTGGTCTTAGGCCCTACTTCTCTGTCCCTTCTCCAGCTTGAAACTCAGAAAGTGAAAACAAGGCACAAAAAATTATCTAGATCAGTCCTCTAAATTCCTAGATTACTGGAGTTATTTACATGAAGTATGTGCCTCTGGGGATGGACATGAAGGTACTCTTTCAAAAAGTCCTTGATGTGCCTAGGATTTGTGTTCATTCTTGCCTGGTGCTTATAGTTGCTAAAACGTTGTGGCGAATGGCAGCTATATACTGTCTGAAAGGTCCTCATAAAGATCACCTTGAATGTGACTACAGCAGTGGGACAGTGTACACATTATCAAAGTCTGCACATTAATGAACATGGTGCTTTGTACTTTAACAGAGACCATTTGATCAACGCAATCCTGTAAGGTTATCTAAATCTGTCATAGTACAAGGCTAGTCAAGAATATATTTCACTGTCGTTATCATTTCATTCACATTTGCTGTATTTCTCTCCCTGGAGTTCTGGCACTTCGAAGAACATTTTAAAATGATTGTTCAGCCAAGCTCACTTGTGACCTGTGATTGACTTCCATCACCACTTTGGTTTTGCACTGGGGTAAATAAATACCATAGGAAATGAACATGGTCCCAAGCCATGCTGTTGTCAGTGGACAAGATTTTTCTTTGCTATATACTTTTAAAGATATCTATGCATTTTTAATATCATTAAACAATAAAATAAGCTAAAAGCACAGCTTTGACTCTGAAGTTTAAATCTGAAGCTTTGCTTGTAAGATGACGTCTCTGGGGGGAGTGTATGTACCTGTAAGTTTGACTACTTTTCTCATTTATAAATATTTACTCAACATTAACCCTTGTCTTAGCTATGTTTTTCGGCCATCACAGCTAACCATTACCAATATATTGAAATAGAGTCACAGAATCATAGAATATCTCAAGTTGGTAGGGACCCATAAGGATCATCAAGTCTAACTCCCTGCTGCTCACAGGGCTACCTAAAACTAAACCATACAACTCAGAGCATTGTCCAGACACTTGAACTCTGACAGGCTTGGTGCAGTGACCATTTCTCTGTGGAGCTTATTTCAGTAACCGACCACCCTGTCAGTGAAGAACCTTTTCTCAATATCCAGTCTGAACTTCCCCTGTCACAGCTTCATTCCATTTCCTCGTGTCCTGTCGCTGGTCACCAGAGAGAGGAGATCAGCACCTCCCCCTCCATTGCCCCCTTGAAGAAGTTGTAGACTGCGAGGAGGTGACCCCTCAGCCTCTCTTCTCCAAGCTGAACAAACCAAGGCACCTCAGCCACTCCTCATAAGTCTTGCCCTCGTGGGCTTTCACCATCTTGGTCACTCTCCTCTGGACACACTCTAGTAGTCTGATGTCCTTCTTATATTGAGGTGTCCAAAACTGCACAGAGTACTCAAGGTGAGGCCACACCAGTGCAGTCTAGAGTGGGCCAATCACCTCCCTTGACCAGCTAGCACTGCTGTGCTTGATGCACCCCAGGACATGGTTGGCCCTTTTGGCAAACTGTTGACTTGTATTCAACTTGCCATCAACCTAAACCACCAGACTGCTTTCTTCAGGGCTGCTCTCCAGCCTCTCATTCCCCAGTTTGTATGTATAACCAGGATTACCCCATCCCATCTATCCAGATCTCTCTGTAAGGTTTCTCTACCCTCAAGGGAGTCCACAGCTCCTCCTAGTTTAGTATCATCAGCAAACTTACATTTGATTCCCATGTCCAGATCATTTATAAAAACATTAAAGAGCACTGGCCCTGAAATCAAGCCCTGGGGAAGCCCACTGGTGACTGGCCACCAGCCTGATGTAACCCATTTACTATAACCCTTTGAGCCTGACCCATCAGCTAGTTGCTCACCCAACATATTATGGACTTTTCTAGCTGTGTGCTGGACATTTTGCCCCGAAGGATACTGTGAGAGACAGTATCAAAATCTTTGTTAAAATAAAAAACCCCCACATCTACTGGCTTCACTTTATCAACTAGATGGGTGACTTTGTCATAAAAGTTCGTTAAACAGGACTTTCCCCTTATGAACCCGTTCTGGCTCTGACCAATGACTACACTGTCAAGTGTTTTTCAGTAACTCCCAGAATGAGCTTCTCCATAATTTTACCAGGTACTGGTAATACATATTCTAATATAATACATATAATAAATACATATTCTATTGTAATTTTTAATATCATATATTGAAATATATATTTTTATCTGCTTAGTACTGAAATATGTCTGCTCTAGCTCTTTGAGAAAGTGGTTGTGACACATTTTTATTGTTAAGATTTTTAATGTAAATAGGTGCATTTGTTCCTACATAGCATTTTATAATGGCAGCTTGCAATTTCTGTAAAGGTCCCATTTTTCACAAGAGTCATTTGGACTAAACAATACAAATGTATTTGTAGATTATATTAACTAGAATAAATTGTTTGAGCCTTTTCTCAAATCTTTTCTTTTCTTGAGCCTTTCTGTTTCACTGAAAGAAGGCCCCTGGTAGCTATAGTTCATTTCCTTAGGACTGAAATCTTTCAGAGCACAGATAGTGTCTTTTAAAAATGGTAAGGTTTTTTTAATTCATTTTTGTGCAAATTGCAGGTCATAATTTTGTTAAGATTGTTCTTTATGGTATTTATCCCCCACTGTGGATTTTGTAGCATTTTTTCTTCATCTACTGGATTATTCTTCAAAACCTGCATAACTCTTAAGCTCCTTTTTGCAAGGGTAATTCTGCACAGAATATATCTTTTATTCAAAATGAGATTTAATACAAAAATCATAAAAAACTAAATGATGATTTGATTATTTAGATAGAATTGCAAAGCAACTTATAATAGATTGCTTATGCTGGAGAAGCATCTGCTGTCAATGAACCAGTTTAAGAAGTCCTTTGAAAAAGACGGTACAAAAACTTTGTATAGAAAAACATTTGACATATTTTCTCTGCTGTTCAGCTGCTATGAACTTTCTGATTCTTTCAGAGCTTCTAAATAGGCTGCCTAAGTAACACCAGTGAGGCTTTTCTTGCCATTCATCTAGCCATAGGGAAAGTGAAAAATTAATGTATCATCTCACTTGAGCCTTTTCCTAAAACCGTATCAACAAACTGTGGCCCATGTTCGGGTCATCATTAACACGATGATCATCCATTTATGACCCATAATTTGATTTTATGTGGTAATGATTTTAATTACCATTATCCCCCTATTTGCTTTTTCAGATCAATCTCTCTATTTCCCTTTGGACCAGGTTCTGATGATGAATATTTTGGAATCTGTGCAGTTACTATTACTACTCTGTATGAATATACTGTGGGATTTTTGGTTTGGTTTGGTTTGTTTTTTATCACGAAGAATGCCATTGCTGCTTTGGCATTTTGGGGACAAAAAGCAAAACTAAGTAAAGAAAAGTACTTTTGCATACTGAAGGGGGAAAGACAAAATGGCTGTACCCACTCACTAATGGTCAAGTTCTGTTGTGGTATCTAACTCAAGCTGAATGGCCCATTACTTCATACATATTCCCTTCAAATCAAGTTTTGGCATTAGTCACTAGTTCTTCAGGAAAATAATTTCTAAACTCTTTAAGGGTGGAGAAAATCTTTAAGGGTGGAGATTGTAATAAGCCCTGCAGGACCAAATAAGCACCTGACACTGCAGAAAGCATTGGTGTTATATCAAAATGCAACCAAAATTATTTCATGCCAGCTGTCTTTTTATTGGTAGCTATACACATGTATTTCTAAAACTTTCTTTTGCCAGCTTACTGTAACATCAACCCCAGTCACACAATCCTGTCCCAGATAAAGAAGTATCTCTGTGGATTTGTTCCCTCAGGGTCAATTTTCCATATTGGTCCAATGCCAGATAACTCATTGTAAACATTGGGCACACGTTCCTTGTGACAAAGCTGTTAATTTACACTTCATCTAAGCATCCTGGTGTTGAGCAGACCACTCCAGCTCAATTAAATTTTTGTTTTCAATTACCATTAGTATTTCCCTTGGCTCTGTCATTCTGGCTAAGAAAAACTCAAATGGCTGAAACACTTACATGGCGCACTTCCTCTTATTTTTTTCTTGGTCACTGCTTACCACCAAGTTTATGTCACAATCTCTGCTTAAAAAAAAAAATTTTTTTTAGATGAGATGTAGTTATCTCTTTGCATGGGATGCTTATGTTTAGCGTCCAGTACCATGTTGGGTGATAAATTTGCCCTATCCCTTAACAATATTTATGGGAAATGATTGTCCAAATGCGCTAAATGCCTATTTCAAAATGTTCAGAAAAAACATACTTACTGCTTTTTTCTGGTACATATGGATGTAAGATTATGGCTAGGAACATAGTTGTCTTTTGTCTGTTCTCAGCTTACGCAAACAGTCCTTAAGCTGTCAACAGGTGTCATTTCAGTTCATCCTATCATACAGGGCTGATAAATCTTCAATCAGCAAAGTGGATAGTTAACTTTAAGTAGAAATAAATTATGTTAATATGAAATCACAAGCTTCAAATAATGTGACCAATATATGTTCCCAGGTCATACATGATATATGCTTTACCTCCTTTGCTTGTTTTCCTTTCATGAGTTATGTATTCACAAATTACTGTGTGTTAAGCTTGATGTTTATCTAATTGAGAATTTTACACTTAGGATGTCCAAAGAGACATGAAGTGTACCCCTTGATGCAGAGTTAAGGTACATCAGAAGCTGAAGTTTCTCGTGTGCCAAGGTAGCAAGGCATAATGTGTCTAATTTACATAAGTTACCTAGATTGCACATTAGTTAAATTACCTCTTTAAAGTTGCCCATACTATATCTGTCAGCGATGATAAACTGCTTATAGATGTGAATGTAAGGCATCCATTCATTTATGGTTTCAAAGTACTTTGGACACTCACAAGCCAGCATCAGGTCTTGGAGCACTGAGTTTTGTATTTAGATCTCCATGATGGATGAAAAATGCATACAATCACATGCATGCTGACAGCTTCTTATTAGCGATTCATTTGAAGAAATAGCTAGGCAAATAGAAGAGGTGTGGTTAACAATTTGAATTTATATACACACTGGCACATTAGTTGTGTGCTGATATTGTCATAAGCTTCAAATAGACCCACTGTTATGTCCCCATACGTAATAGCACTCTAAAATACCTTTTGGATCTGAAACTCTAGAAACAGAAGAAGAGGAAACAGCAGTGGAAAACTAACCTGTCATGAGGGCTGTCCAGCCTTGCAAATCATTTATATCTGATCAGCTAGTATCAGCTTTCAGTTGTATTGCCCAAAGTGATACTGTGTAAACTGTTAACAGGGTTGTATTGCTGAAATGAAGCTTGGGCCTGATACCTAATGTGTGATTCAGCAACTTAAACCGATCTGGAATCCTCCTCAAGGGAAGGGACAACACAATAAAAATGCAAAAACCCACTGGGTGACTGGCATCAGAGACTAGTGGTCAAAATAACTATCGATGCTTTTCAGCACTATTAATCATAGTATTAAGGGAGGCACATAGTTTAAGAAAACAAAAACATTAACCTGGGTTTTGCTACTTCAGAACAGTGCATTTTAGAAAGATCAACTTGCTCCTCAAAAAAAAAAAATATGCTTATAAAATCATGGTTAAATTAATTATTTCATAGCTCTAACAAGATTAACACAGAAGATTGATTTACTCAGCAGGTTAATTCTGGAGAAAACATTCCTTGGGTTCATTGTAGGTAAAAAGAGAATAGCACAGGTTCAGGAAAGTTTATCTAGATATGTAAGTAGCTAGGTAAACTTTTTAAAGTCTTGAGAGATGCCTGTTTGAGTTCTGAGTTTTCATTCCTCATTCTTTTAATAAATTCTTCACTTAGGTTTTTTGTTTGTTTAAAATACCATTATACTGAAACCTCTCTAATGAAACTTTCTGACTGAAATTTGTGCATTCAAATTTTATAGTAACTTTAGTCAAAAAGGAAGATTTAACTGGATTTATTTAGGCTGTTGCTACACTTCTAAGATCCAGACCAGCTGAGAGAGGGCAAACAGT
>VYZV01022023.1:27848-48884 GCA_013401275.1 Pandion haliaetus | reverse complement strand
ACAATGATCTACTGGAGACTATAGGTCTTTGATGAAAACCTTAACTCACCGAAGAACACAGCAAATGGCAAAACTCCCATTGAATTCCTTGAAGTCCTTGCAGGAAAACTGCACCTCAGATTGTCTTGATGGCAGGGGGAAGAAAGGTGCTACACTGCTGGTTTCAGATGTACCATTATAAAGCCTGCCCAATGTACTCTGAAGGTGCCCTAACAAGAAATCATATATTACATCCCCAACAAAAAGAATTTGTATGGATCTATTAATTACCTGACTTTGAAACCTTGCTAAGTTAAATCACCAGATCACATAAAGTTCTTCTTGTATGCACATCTCTGACTGGTGTTTAAACATTATAATCTGTATAGTAACATAAACATCTTTTTCTAATTTGAGAGCTCATATTAAGCAATACTTTGCACCATGGGCAGTTTCGACAACTTCAGTGCAGAGTAATGTTCTTTCCAAGATTAAGGTGGCAAAATGTGGTCATTTTTGAGTGAAAATGAGAACTTGGACCATAGTGTGGCAGCATTTTAATGTTCTTCAGAAAACTCCATTACATTGTCTTGGCTCTGCCCTACGGAACCTGGAGTACTTGCAATAACGAGTGCCCTTTTTAGCATGTTTTTTCTGCAAATTATGTAAAATCGATCTTAAAGGATTCATTTCTACACTTTTCTGTAATGTTTACAAACACAGAAATTATATGTAAAGTAATGTAAATCACTTGTTTATATGCACAGTAGAAACTACCTAAATCTCATTTTTCAGGCAGCAGGAGTGAAGAAAGTCACAAAGTGGCAGAGTTGTAGCAAGCTGACCTAGAGGTTCATCACTGCAAAATAAGCTTTTTGACAATAGAAACAAAGATAATAAAAAAATATTTATAATCTTGGCTTTTACCCAGAACAATAGCAAAAATGAAAAGGCAATTGCCCTATGCCATAGAAAGAGATTTACCATGGAATTGTTAGATATTTCCTAAGTGCATCTTGTTGATACTCGGTATTGAATACAATGTGCCTAAAATCCTTTACCTCTCTCCTCTACTTAATTGATTGAATTAATTATACTGGAATTAAAAAACAGAGGAAAAAAATGGTGAATTTTTTTTTTTTTGTTTTCACATCCAAAGGTAAAAGGAAAGAAATTAACAAAATACTACAGATTTCTGTGAGTTTGGGGACTGAATTTGACATTGTGCTGTTAGAACCATTTGTGACTTAAAAAAACCCTCTGGCTATGAGAGGCTTTCATTTTTTGAAAACTGTTTTATAGAGTTGGTCAGAAGTTTTCCTCCAGCATGTTAGTTTTTCAAGAAACTGTTTACACATCTTCCTTTATACCATGCCGGAAGCACATAGGGGACTTAAAATGAAAGCAATTTACCTGCAGGTCTGTAACAGATACAAGGCAGATTATAAACCACTACTTGAGAATCTTGAAAAATCAGGATCAGTATCCATTACCCACTGACTATTTTGCAAAGCATACATAAGATATAAGGAAACACAAAGAAAATGAGAAAAAAAGAATCCTTCACTTGTTTAGGTAAAAAGCTTTGAAGTAGACACAGCAGGAAGGCAGTGTGCAGAAGTTTCAAGATCTCATATAGATGGCATTGTTTTCTATTGAAACGCAAACACCAGCCCTCTGGTATTGTCTGTGAACAGATTATGTGTTAAACTTGGACCTTGTTCCCAAGCATGTGACATACTCTTTATTTGTTCCTGAGATCATTAGTCTGTATCTCCATGAGGTCATATACTTGAAATGCATTCCTGTCTTTCATATGACATTTGCCAAGAAAACCTCCAAAGCTTATTTTCCTTGCTTTCCTCCTACCCCCAACCTCAACATGTGCTGCAATCAGGGGAAAAATGTATATTCACATGTAAGCATCAGCAAGATTTCCACAATTTAATTTACTTGCCTGCATAAATAGCTTTGATTTTATTACAAGTTCTGATTTTCTTTGTTCCAGAAAAAGGTTGGCAAATGCAAAATATTCTATTTAGTAGGATAGAAGAGCTATAGGGCCCATAACTTTGTGCATGAACATACCACTGACTTCTAGGTTTGCAAAAAAACTTCTTTTACCATGAAATACTAAAGTAGATTAATCTAGAAACTGTGTGTTAGTAGAGTTCTTAATTTTGTTTATTGAAACATCAAGTATTGTAACCTACCTCCTACATTATTACTTATTTGGATTGCTCCTGAAGTTTCAAAAATTGAGTTTCTTTGACAGTTTTCATCTTTCTTTACTAAGATCTTACTTTGGGAATGGAAGCAGTAATAAATAGCTGGTCATTGCCCAAGCACAAATAAAGAATAACATACTGGCAAAACATATCATCATAGTTTAAGTCACAAAAATGTTAATGCTAAATAGTACTTGACACTATTTTAATGATCAAAGTTAATTGCCAGACACATGTTTGAAGAGGGAGGAGAATGGAAAAGTTGTTGAGCTGTTGAATTAAGTTAGATCAGTTCATAAAATCAGCCAGCATTCCAGTATGGGATGGGCAGCTTGCAAGGAGTTAACATGGTCTTAGTGCTTTGTAGTCTAAATTACTTTTAGAAAGTAATATCCATATTGTACCTTGAAGGAAGGCCTAAGCAGTAAACTTTAACGGCTGCCTGAGTTGGCAATCATTTCATAGAGACAAGACACTGCACGAGAATTGCTCTATAAATAAGATCCCTTACAGAAGAATTAAAATGAAATTCGTATTATTGATGTTCACTAGGAGCCATAAAAACCACAAGAAAGCCATGAAGTGGCACTTGTTTCAAATCACTGTCAGAAGCACCTGAAGGACACCCTCAAAGTCGGTTTGATCAATGGTGACAAATATGTTGGTCAAGCTTTCTGTGCAACTAATGCATTTGGAAACCTTGAGGAAATACATCTGGCACAAGGAAAGAGGACAGATATGAGATATCCCTACGGCAAAGCTTTTCCTATGACCATTAATCCAGAAATGTGCCCTACCTTACCGAGCAAAGTCTCTAAATTCTTCCCTGTCTCCTCCTCAATTCTGTTTATGGGGCTTGGGATCTCCGCTGTCCTCATCTCCTTCATATAAGCTCTCTGAAGAGTGACCATCTTCTCATGGTTTGAAGGGAGATCAGCAATCATGCTGACTGAATGAGACATATGATCCCCACTGCCAAAGCACTGTCAAGAAAGAAACCGTTGTGTGATGGTTGCACTGGATCTCTGACTGCTGTGGCTGGACGCTAATATTCTGTGAGCATGTACACAAAGCTGTCAGTACTGGAAAACTGTCACATAAAAGTTTAAAGGTTTAACCTGTAAATCTGATGGGAACAATGCCTGCAGTTAGCTGGAGGTGGGAGGGAAAGTGATTGAAAAGCATATACCACCTGTTTGAACGAAGGCATCTACATATCAGAGAACAGGCAGAGATAAATAGAAAAGAAATCAAATTGCTGGAACCAACGTCAGAAGCTTAAAGAATCCAATCAAGAAAGCAAGAAATGATATATCGTTACCTAAGCTGAACTGGATTACTGGAGCCCTTCCGTGAAAGTCATGATTTGTCCTCTATAATGAAGTCTTTTCTTCAGACACCACAAACCACAAGCAAAATATTCTGAACTACTACAGCATATGGCACTTTGTGAGTGGGGGTGATTGATATTTTGCAGTTAGCAGTGACACTGATAGTACTGCATAGCAACAGGAACCTGCAAATATTTGAATTTTGTTTAAAATAAAACTTATTTCTATTTGCCGTATTTTTGAAAATTATTTTCCATCAGCTTCACACCTGTGAAAAGCGACAGATTAATGTCACTAGGGCTATGAATCTGCTATTATTGCACACAACAGATATGGCCTTGTCAGCTGCCCTAGCTGTGAACTTTAACCACATTCCTTAGGGGTGATAGGATAGCATCCAAATCTCTTCAGTACTTTGACACTGAAGGGTATGTTGGGAAGTGTATTCAGAATAGCATACCTGATAAGAGACTACAACAACTTGATTAGAAGTAATTTCTGTCTATTCTTCTATTTGCTGATTATTAGAGAAAAATAGCAGCCAGTCAAAATAGGTCAAACAATTTAAATATGTCTGCAAAAAATGGTTCATTTGGATGTTTTAATTAAAAATTGTTTTCACTTAATATTTTCCAGTATCTAAAAATGTACTGTAAGCACATTTGTGATTTATGTTCTTTGTTGTTTTTTTTTTAAAAACAACCATGTGCAGTTCTGGGAAATGAAGAATTTTTTTTTTTTGTAGATGACATTGTATGCTTTTGAACAGTGTAATAACTTATGTTTACTGACCATATCTCTTGATACTGGATTTTTTTTGTTGTTTTCCCTTCAAGTTCTTCATTTGAATTCAGGGTTCCTAAGAGCTGTAAAACCCTGCACATGAACTTTTGATCACAGAGCATGCAGAGCATGGATTTCAGCATCATATGTCCTCCCTGTAGTGCAGGTCCTGTTCCTGAATTTAGCAGGTATAGAGAAAAGCAGTGAGTAGCCAACTAAGTGCTAACATCTTACTCAATCATAAATTGTCTTGGACGGAATTTAAACATACCTTTTAAAAATTTGTTAAACTAGGACCTAAAAAACCTTCATCTTACTAACAAAGCTGCTAATAAAAGCATCAGTTAGTGTTAATTTCAGCAATGTAGTCCCTGAAAACTTCTTTTTAATTCACACACTTGTAGGATGTCAGACAGACAGCAGGCAGCAATAACTTTCAGGGTTTTTTGCCCTGTAGCCTGATTCTGCACTCTCACATATACTACCAGCAATGTGCTTACTGTTGTGCATTAAACAATCTCCAATCAATATGCTGGATTTGAACTGACAGCTATGCTATATATTTCTCCATTAGCTGAGGCTGATTTTAACAGATACACGTGCAAGCAAAGGAAACTAAAAACATTGAACTCTGCAATTTTATGCACCATTGAAACACAAACAATTATTATTTACCTTAGGCTTTCTAATTTTGGAATTAAATTTGTCATTCAGCAACTACATTTCCTTCACTGCTGACACATTGGGAAATGATAGTATTTAAGACTTGAACAAATAACTTAATGATTCAGGGCAAAATCAGTGATTTGTATTGAAAGAGCCGAGCTCATTCATGTTCTGAACATTCTTACAAAAGCATTTAATTTCTTGAGAAGAAACCTTTGACATGAATGACAGAGAGTAGTTAGGATCAAGTATAGATCTCACCATCATGCTTCGTTACTTTAAGGATAGTAAGAACTATATGAGGTTTCCAAAGTTGGTTTATTTTGCACATTAGTCATAACCATGCTCTTTTCAATAGGACAATTAAATAGACCATTAGTCATTTTATAGGATATTTATTCACCAGCCAAGAGGAAATTGTTATTCTGCTCGAGATGAGCTGGGTAATTCCTGACAGATAAAATCAGAAACCTTCCTCGGAGATGTGTGCATAACCAGATGCCCACCTTCAATTAATTCCAGCAGCAAGGTTTATTACTCTGTCCTTATAGAGTGCTTAAGTACCTACACTGTAAAGTTCCTTTCAGCTCTGTAGCAAATTAGTTGCTGGATCGCAGAACTTGCTTCTCAGGAAAGGCAGTACAAAAGCTAAGGTCAATTAAGTTTGATTTGGCCTAGCTTACAGATTCACTTTTAGATTGGCTAAAATGACACCAATTCACAAACCCAGTTCTGATCTCTTTAAGGTATGGTTTGAAAGATGCCTGCATACTTATACAGAGGTAAAATATTCAAGGTCCTTCCTTGGCCAAAGCAAGCCCAGATGTCTCTTTGCAAGGTCACAGTTAGCAGATTGCAACAACTTTAAGCAACAGACTTTATACGACATATCCATTCATACAGGTAGACTGCACATCTGTATTGGCTTTCTGTGGCAAGGTTTTGTAGCACGGGGGCTACAGGGGTGGCTTCTGTGAGAAGCTGCTAGAAGCTTCTCCTATGTCCGAAAGAGCCAATGCCAGCCAGCTCCAAGACAGACCCGCAGCCGGCCAAGGCTGAACCCATCAGCGATGGTGGTAGAAGGGAAAAAAAATTGCTGCAGAACAGAAACTTCAGCCGGAGAGAGGAGTCAGAATATGTGAGAGAAACAACCTTGCAGACCCCCAGGTCACTGAAGAAGGAGGGGGAGGAGGTGCTCCAGGCACCAGAGCAGAGATTCCCCTGCAGCCTGTGGTGAAGACCATGGCGAGGCAGGCTGTCCCCCTGCAGCCCATGGAGGTCCACGGTGGAGCAGATATCCACCTGCAGCCTGTGGAGGACCCCACGCTGGAGCAGGGGGATGCCTGAAGGAGGCTGTGACCCTGTGGGAAGCCCATGCTGGAGCAGGCTCCTGGCAGGTCCTGTGGACCCGTGGAGAGAGGAGCCCACACTGGAGCAGGTGTTCTGGCAGGACTTATGACCCAGTGGGGGACCCACACTGGAGCAGTCTGTTCCTGAAGGACTGCAGCCTGTGGAAGGGACCCATGCTGGAGCAGTTTGTGAAGAACTGCAGCCCGTGAAGGACTCACTTGGAGAAGTTCATGGAGAGCTGTCTCCTGTGGGAGGCACCCCATGCTGGAGCAGGGGAAGAGTGAGGATCTTCCCCCTTGAAGAGGAAGGAATGGCAGAGACATCATGTGATGAACTGACCTTAACCTCCATTCCCTGTTCCCCTGTGCCAGTCGGGGAGAGGTGGTGGAGAATTGGGAGTGAAGCTGTGCCTGGGAAGAAGGGAGGGGTGGGGGAAAGTTGTTTTAAGATTTGGTTTTCTTTCTCATTACCCTACTCTAGCTTTATTGGCAATACATTAAATTAATTTTCCCCAAGTTCAGTCTTTTTTGCCTGTGATGATAAGTAGTGAGTGATCTCTCCCTGTCCTTATCTCAAGTCATGAGCCTTTCATTGTATTTTCTCTTCCCTTTCCAGCTGAGGCGGGGAGTGATAGAGCGGCTTGGTGGGTATCTGGCATCCAGCCAGGGTCAACCCACCAAAACATCTAATTGAAGAAGACCATGTTCCAGCCTGACACTCAGCACATAAAAAAAAAAGTGCAGTGCCTCCTATAGCTATCTCTTTTTCACAGAGAAATTGTATCTTACTCCATGGTATTAGTGTAACATGAAACATACATTTGGAGGCTTTCAATTGTGTGTGTTATACCTCAGATTAAACAATGCTAATCTGAGAGGATGGGAAAGAGGGAAAAGAAGGGGACTGTTGTGGAAACATATACCAACATATTTCTTTAGTTTATGAACACAAAAACTTTACACATAAAAAGTTTTCCATCAGCTTGCACCTTACACAATGCAACAAGGCCTGATAAAATAACTCCTTGTGGTAAAATTGACCTTGGCTGGCTGACAGACACCCACCCAGCCGCTCTCTCAGTCATGCTCCCCAACTGAACAGGAGATTGTGGGTCATGGTAGACAAGGACACTTACCAATTACTGTCATGGGCAAAACAGACTCAATGTGGGGAAAATTAATTTGATCTATTTCCAAGTAAAATAGAGTTGGATGTTGAGAAAGAAAGACAAAAACTAAACCACCTTCCCCCATTCCGCCATTTCCCAGGTTCCCCTTCACTCCTCCATTCCTGACTCCTCTAACTCCCTCCTCTCAGGTGGCACAGGGGATGGGGAATGGGGGGCTGCGGTCAGCCCATGGCAGCTCCTCTCTGCCGCTCCTGCCTCCTCACCCTTTTCCCTGCTCCAGCCTGGGGCCTTCCCACGGGCCGCAGGGAAACACCTGCCCCACCGGGGTCTCTCCCGGGGCCGCAGGGCCATCTCTGCCGGTGGAGGGGGGGGCCTGGAGCACCTCCTGCCCTCCTCCCGCTCTCCCCTGGGGGCTGGCGGGGCTGTTTCTCACACCGTTTCCCTCAGCCCTGGCTGCCGGGCAGAAGCCTTTTGCCCTTTCTTGCCCAGGCTTTCCCCGAGGCGCCCGCCCGTGGCTGAGGGGCTCAGGTGGAGCCGGCTGGAACCGGCTGTGTCCGGCCCGGGGCAGCCCCTCGTCTCTCCTCACAGCGGCCGCTGCCCCTGCAGCCACCCACTGCTCCTGCTGGCACCTGGGCACCTGCACTTGGTACATGCTGCTCTTTCTGAAGAGAACAGGAGGCCTGAGTCTTCAGTAATGGCAAAATGAAAGCAGACATTGCTTTGGAAAAATCGAAGGAGGTATGCTGATTATTGTTAACTGTAGCCAGTGTGATGCTTTGATCTATGCAATGGAGATAGTTAAAAAGCAGGGGAAAGCTATTTTACTGGCAGATGAGGGTTTTTTTATTTTTGTTGACCTAGGACAATTATTTATGTAAAGTTCAGAGAAATACTGAAAGAAATAACCTTCTCAACAATGGAAATGCTTTTGTTCAGTTTCAAGGGCAGAAAAATGTATCTCTCATTAGGCAAGATTCATAAACTTTTCTGGGTATTTCAAACAAGTGATGCCTTTGACAGCCTTTAATTGGCAGAACTTCTGACAAATGAGCATTAGGATGTGTTTGATAACAGGAACCAGCCTCTGCTTATCTCAGCCCAGAATACATATACCATTAAGCCCCTTCTTACTTCCAGGACTGAATCAGACACAGAACCTGTGTCAGGTGAATACTTTCTTGCCCTACTTAGCTACAGACCAACACAAATCACAACCACCTATGACAGAAGTTACCTTACACTGATTTTGAGACACTGACTGTCTGTATTTCTAGCTAGCCACTAACTAGTTCGACAAGTAACCAAGTCAGATACCACTCCTGGGACTGCTGGCACACTTAAAGGGTGCTGAAAATGGCAGAAATAACACTCAGGCAAGAACTATGGTAGAGAAGTACTCTGTCAGCCTGTTTTGATAATTTGAGATGCTGGCTTCAGCCCTTCAGCAAAGTTAAGATTGTACGTGGTTTAAAACAACACAGTGTCAGACAGATGCAATATTCCTGAGGACCTATAATCTGTGCCCAGGTCCACTAGTACATTTGTATTAGTGGAATTCAGAATAATAAATCACACCATTAAAACAAAACTATGAATATGTGATTTGTACTTAATGTTAATTTAGTAAATTAGGCCCTTTTAAACATGCATATTTCATTTGTCTGGGTCATTAACCCTAAACTAATATTTTGAAATATAACCTCTTAATAAGTTTGATTATCAGGCATGCTTTATTAGAAGGATGCTCAATTTCTGAATTAACAGCCCTCTCTTCTTCAAACTACCAGCAAAATTTAGCTTAACTTGTGCTTTGAAATGATCAACAGTAGCTCATATGCATGTTATGAGAAAATTGGCACATACTTCCGCTAAGTCACATGAACTAATCCTCAAAATTTCATCTCACTGACGTGAAATTCTACCCTCACGAGTACAATATTTCTTGCAGCATTTCATAGATAATTATTCGTGATGTACTTTCATGACCTATTGAGTTCCATTCTGTTAACATTATTTTTTTTTCTTTGGACTAAGTGTCTCCCCATATTTGCTGCTCCATGTGTCCTCTCAATCTGCATTTCACATTTTGTATGAGCTGTACCCACAGGCTGATGAAGAGAGTTTAGAGAAACCTAAAAATACATTTAGGGGCACAGAACATTAATGCTTTCTTCTTGTAGATTAAAGGGTAACATCTGAGAACAGGAGCTGTAATCAAAGTCATGAGGGTGGTGTACCAAACCAACTGTGATGTTTTAACAATGATGCGTTTACCCAAATCCTTTAACAAAAAGCCAACAGTAGGCTCTTCATTTTTTTCGGTGCACTGATGAAACTGTTGATGAATCCACCCATTTCAGCTTGTCCTACAGCCAAGTCTATTTGTTTGAATCAGATGGAGAGGCAGGTTTCCCTGACCTCTGGTGATGGCCATGTTGTGGAATCACAGTGTTAGATTCAGCTTCATCCTTTAGGGACCACCAGAGTAACCATTACATTAAGTAGCACTTCATTTTTTGGCTGGTCTTTTTAATTATATTAGCTGATTATAGATGTGAGCAAAAATGGCAGAACTGATGACAAATGGATTTTCCAGTATGGTTCATTAAAATGCAGTTCATTCAAATATCTTGCTAAGGAGTCAAATAGGTGAAAATATGTAAGATAGGCAAATCAAAACTGATTATAAAAGCTGCTGAAGAAATAAGAGTAAGATAAAACTTGACATGAAAGGTTAATTTAAGCAGTCAGACTGTTTTAAGACCATTGGTCTTAAAGGGTCGTGTAAGACCACTGTGCTGAGATAATCTAATAATTGTTTTTTAACTTGCTACAGTCTGGCCTCCAGTTTATGCAGACATTGTGAAAATTGCCTTTAGGTAGCTTGGATACCAATGAAAATATATCTGTATCTCAGCTCAGGATGGACCACAAAGCCATTGAAGCAACTGACTAAAAATTGTGTACCTAAGCTACAGTGATTTCAAGTGCATGCAGATACACTGCACAGAGCAAGAAAGACTAGAATTTGGGATGGGAGCATGAAGTCGTTAAGAAATGTCTCATGTCACTCTTTCCAGGTACCTGAGCCTGAATGACACAAGGCAGAGTCACTTCATGAGGTACACACAAGGGGCAAAGCTCCTGAAAGCAACACAGTACTATGTGGAAGTATATCTTATGTGAGATGCTACTTGATGAACTAGATCTACCAAACCTGACAGAACTGCTTCAAGCACTATCTGGGTACTGACATGGGCAAACTAATCAATATATAATCAAACTGGCATAAAAGTAGTTTAGCTATTTCCATATAGATTAAACCTTTGACTATACTGTGGACATACCCTAATTTATCCAGTGGTGATGGTAGTAGTAGGTGTGTTGTATTTGTAAAGTTCCTTGTACGATCCCACTACGGAATAATTTTTTTATGAGAAATGAGGTGGTTTTCTTGTGGTTTTTTTTTTTCATTCCACTGTTTATTGGTATTTTGATGTGGTTTTCTTTAAGAATGTTGTCTCACTGAGTGGCTTTGATATAATTAGATGTGGAATGGATGTTAGATATTAACTTGCCAAAAAGAGATTCATTGCTGTGATGGACAGAGGTAGGGGAATGTTCTGCTATTTTAAGCAACATGCTTGGTTTGAGGCAAGAAATTGTGCTTTATTATATTATTAGCAGTATTCTTACTAGGTTGGACCCACATTGCCTTAACCAATATCCATATGATACTAACTATAGGGAACGATTTTTTAATAACTAGTATCATTAATGTTCTGAGTCAAGAGTTTACAGTATACAGTGACACTAAAACAAATAATAAAAGATGGAATCTGTTGTTTCAGAGTACAAACACAATAACAGATCTTTAATCCAAAGAATTTACAGTCTAAATAGTTAAGAAAAAATGTTACCCTTATTTTTTGTGACTCATTCCTACGTTAAAGACCAAGGCTGCAGGAAAATTCATATTCCTGAAGTATGCACTCTGGAACAAGTACTTTCTTAAATATATATGTTAATTATGAAACCTGGATCCCTTTGAATTCAGTAGCAAAGCTCCTCCAGATTTCAGTGGGTCCAGAACTTTGTTTTGACACTACTTTCCCATTAGTTTTGGAAATTATCAACTCCAGAAGTCCTTCTGCACTAAAATTTAAAGTTTATATTTGTTCTCTCTTCACATCTCTTCTATAGTATCACCATCTAAGTATTGCTGTGTGGTACAGAATGAATGTCAAGTGCTCCCCATTTATAAGGGATATAGATTTGAAGTGCTAATATGCCAGCTATTGACATTTCTAAAGAATACTGCTGATTGGTGTTGCAGCCCAGAAGCATCTTTTAAACACTAGAGCAAAGGGGATACATCAACAGTAGCAGTACTCAAACATAAATTTTTGACAGCATGGGACAACAGAGATTATTTCTCCTTCAGGTCACAGAAAATTCAATTTAGAACCTAAGGGTACATGACACCTCTGAAGAGTTACTGTTTCTTAGATTTTAATTTCTCTCACACTTTATCCTTTTTTCTATCTGCAGGCAAACATCAGCAGCACCTTACTATTTCTGCTCCAGTTATATTGACCTCTCAGTTCTCTGTATTTGCTAATATATTGATATTTTTCTTAAATACTCTCCAAATAACTGTTTTGTCAACCTTGTCCTTAAAGGCAGACAAAATCCAAACAAATCATCAAATCAAATCATCAAAGCTATGGATAATAACAAAGGGAATGAAGCTGACTACGGCTGATTTCTTCTTGCCGCTAGACTGAGCAGACTGCTTCATTGCTCCATACCTCCTAACCATAGGACACATATCTGAGAAGTGCAGATACGATTATTGCAATAATTTCTTCCTAATCCTGTTTCCTTTGTTCCTGTGATGAACTGCCTGGATGCAGCACCTGCCATCACAGACAACCATGTCATATAATCCCTTTCATAAACTTATCAAGCATCATTTTAAATGTATTTAGGCCTCTTGATCCTGCTATTGCTATTTTGCTCAAAACCATCACATCTCTTTTTGTTGGAAATCATCCTTTATTTCTCATCCTTATTTAATTCACAGCCAGTTTTTACCCATTTGATCTCTTGCCCAATACTGTATACTGGTAATTAAGGTGAAATGATAAGCATGAAGTAGGAAAATGAGCTATTTTAATTAAGAACAGTCAGAACAATTCTGTTCAGATTGTGTTAGACTAAACCCTGCTCCTTGAAGCCTGCTGGGTTAAGTGTCTATTATGTTTGTGGGGTACTAGGATTAGTCTATGCAGATCAGTGTGTCCCACACTGTTTTTTCAAGTGTAAACTATAGAAACATGCATGTGACAACAATCACACACATTATAGATTAAATCAGCTTAGTGACTTCTAAAGTAGAACTATTTCTTCTTGTTCTAAAGGAACAACTAGACTTAGATTTTCTTGAATCATATCTTACTTTTTTCTCGGCATTTTCATATAACCATCCTCTGGCCAATAAATATATCCAATTTCTACTCATTACATTAACTGAGAATGGCTATCTTTTTATAGAAACATTTCTCCCTAGTTGTTAAGTACATGATGTTACTTAACTCTTCAAGACTGCTCCATTAACATCACTCTGAGTTGATGCTTGCATTCAGTAAAACCTGTTGCAGTCTTCTTTTTTTGTCTGTCTACTTCATAAACTTCTCCTATCCCTCTTCTTGTTTAAAAATAAATTCTTATTCATCATCATGTTGAATACTTTATGGAAGCTCTAACAGACAAGATGATTGTGAAACAGTCCGTCTTCTCTAAGAAAGCTATAAGGTCAAACTAATACTATTTTGTTAATGTGTATCACACACACGTCAAGGCTTTTTTATTTGACCCAATTCCAATAATAATTATTTCCTTTAAGATTTATTCTAATTGCATAGCCAAGGTCATTCTGAAAGTCCTGTAGCTGCCTCAGTCATTTTCTTTCCTTTCCATTCAACCAATAAGATTACTGAATATCGATACATCTTTTTTTTTATTCTAGCCTTTATTTGTTCCATAATGATTTAAGTCATAATAACATAGCAAATTACCACTATTCCCTAAAAGACAGAATAGAATAGAATCATTTAGTTTAGAAAAGACCTTTAAGATCAAGTCTGACTGTAAACCTAACACTGCCAACTCCAACACAACCACTAAACCATGTCCCTAAGCACCACATCTATACGTCTTTTAAATACCTCCAGGGATGGTGACTCAGCCACTTCCCTGGGCAGCTGTTCCAATCCTTGATAACCCTTTTGGTGAAGATTTTTTCCTAATATCCAATATAAACCTCCCCTGGCACAACTTGAGGCCATTTTCTCTCATCCTATCACCAGCCTCCTGACAGAAGAGACCAGCACCCACCTCACTACAACCTCCTTTCAGGTAGTTGTAGAGAGCAATAAGATCTCCCCTCAGCCTCCTTTTCTCCAGGCTAAACAACCCCAGTTCCCTCAGCCACTCCTCATAAGACTTGTGCTCCAGGCCCCTCACCAGCTTTGTTGCTCTTCTTTGGATACACTCCAGCCCCTCAATGTCTTTCTTGTAGTGAGGAGCCCAAAACTGAACACAGTACTCAAGGTGAGGCCTCACCAGTGCCGAGTACAGGGGGACAATCACTTCCCTAGTCCTGCTGGCCACACTGTTTCTGATACAAGCCAGGATGCTATTGGCCTTCTTGGCTACCTGGACGCGCTGTCTGCTCCTATTCAGCTGGCTGTCGACCAACACCCCCAGGTCCTTTTCCAGCAGGCAGCTTTCCAGCCACTCTTCCCCAAGCCTGTAGCGTGGCATGGGGTTGTTGTGACCCAAGTGCAGGACCTGGAACTTAGCCTTATTGAACCTCATACAATTGGCCTTGGCCCAGTTTTGGCCCAATCTAGACAGGCTTTGATCCAGCCTGTCCAGATCCCTCTGTAGAGCCTTCGTACCCTCAAGCAGATCAACAATCCTGCCCAACCTGGTGTTGTCTGCAAACTTACTGAGGGTACACTCAATCCCCTCATCCAAATCATTGATAAAGGTATTAAACAGAACTGGTGCCGATACTGAGCCCTGGGGAACACCATTTGTGACTGGCCGCCAACTGGATTTAACTCCATTCACCACAACTCTTTGGGTCCGGCCATCCAGCCAGATTTTACCCAGTGAAGAGTATACCCATCCAAGCCATGAGCAGCCAGTTTCTCCAGGAGAATGCTGTGGGAAACAGTGTCAAAGTCTTTACTAAAGTCCAGATAAACTACATCCACTGCCTTTCCCTCATCCACTGAGTGGGTCACCTTGCCATAGAAGGAGATCAGGTTAGTTAGAGCAGGACCTGCCTTTTATAAACCCATGCTGGCTGGGCCTGATCACCTGGTTGTCCTGTATGTGCCACATGATGGCACTCAAGATGATCTGCTCCATAACCCTCCATGGCACTGAGGTCAGACTGACAGGCCTGTAGATCCCTGGGTCCTCCTTCTGGCCCTTCTTGTAGATGGGCATCACATTTGCTAACCTGGAGTCAACTGAGACATCCCTAGTTAGCCAGGACTGCTGATAAATGATTGGAAGTGGCTTGGTGAGCACTTCCACCAGCTCCCTCAGTACCCTTGCTTGGGTGGATCCCATCCGGGCCCATAGACTTGTGTGTGTCTAAGTGGTGTAGCAGGTCTCTAACCATTTCCCCTTGGATAATGGGGGCTTCATTCTGCGCCCCATCCCTGTCTTCCAGCTCAGGGGGCTGGATACCCAGAGAACAATTGGTCTTACTATTAAAGACTGCGGCAAAGGCGGCATTAAGTACCTCAGCCTTTTCCTCAGCCTTTGTCACTATGTTTCCCCCATCATCCAATAGGGGGTGAAGATTCTCCTTACCCCTCCATTTCTTGCTAATGTGTTTATAGAAACATATTTTATTCTTTTTTACCACAGTAGCCAGATTAAGTTCTGGCTGGGCTTCGGCCTTTCTAATTTTCTCCCTGCATAACCTCATGACATCCTTGTAGGCCTCCTGAGTTGCCTGCTCCTTCTTCCAAAGGTCATAAAATCACTTTTTTTTCCCTGAGTTCCAGCCAAAGCCCTCTGTTCAGCCTTCAACCATCACATCACCCACAAATCCTTCACTGTTCACAAACAACAGGTCCAATGGGGTGCCTTCCCTAGTTGGATCCCTCATGAGCTGTGTCAGGTCTTTCCCCCCCCTTCCTTGAAATACAAATTCCTCTGAGTTTTAGCAGTTCTCATTTGGAGAAATTCAGGCATCTTTTACTGTTAAGTTGTTAGTATCTCAGTCAAGCTTATTTCACAATAGTTATACGCACACATAATGTTATCAGGGTAAACATTAATCTGTAGGATAGGGTATTTGTAGGCATACCATAAATAGTTGTCTTACTTCATGAAAATATAGCTTTTTTAAATCAAGAATTTTCCAACCTACTTTTTCTTATTCTTCTATGTGATCTGCTTGTAAAGCTGCTTTATAACTTTCCCATGTCTGATACATTACCACCACTCATTGTTTTATTAAAGTTATCACAAAGAAGTTCATTAGTTACGATGACCAAGAATATCCAGACACCATTATTTCTAGCACTTTTTTGTCACCGATATATAGTGGGGAAATAATTACCAATAATGTTGCAATTTCTAGTAGCATTAATCTCTCTAGTAAAGTACAGAAGTCTATATTTATCTTCAACCCTTGAGGCTTGTGGAGAACTCTCATAAGACCACCAAAATAAAACTGCTTCTATCACCTTTCCCCAAAGTAACTTTGCTCAAAATAAATTTCTGTTTGCTCCATGCTGTCTGATTTTATTTCTCTACAATTTATCACTTCATTAACCAACAATGCTATCCTACCATCCCAGATTTCATTATTCATTCCTGAATATCACATAGCTTTAAATGAGTGTGTTCCAGTCATGTTATTAGATACTGCAGTCAGCAGTAAAAAAACACATAAATTGATGGAAAATACATACAGAAGGAAAGCTTAGTGGTCAGAACTGGTCAAAATTAATAAAACTGTAAAGTAGTTGTATGAAACTATAGAGTTTAGGGATGTGAAAGTGTGTATAATCACAGGTAAAACCAATTTAATAAATAAAAAAGTTGAGGTCATAAAAGGAACACTCAAGCACAGCCTATGCAATGCATTAAGAAGAACAAATTAATTAAAAATATTTCTGTATTCATGTCTAGCAGAATTTTTACAGCTGTAACTGTTCATTGCTCATAGACTTTACTCTAAATCTACCCTCAACTATTTTTTAGCCAGGACTTCATAAAGAAAATAACAGAAAATTTAAGAAATTAATGGAATTTATCTTAGGACACAGTAGCTTCTTTGATGTAATTTTGACAGGAATTGATTTTTCTTTTTACCCCAAAATCACATTTAAGTCAGACCTCAGAGGGTCAAAGCAGGAATCACTTGATAAAATGCATTTGTTTCTGTGATGCTTAGACTAATTACCCTAACAATCCAATGAATACCTACAGTATCAGAGTCCCCCAGGGCCTTGGATGGCTCCTCAGACACCTGGCATCATTTCAGACCACAAATATAACCCAGACACACATAACTTTCAAAATAGATGTTATCAACATTCCATCATCTAATTTCTTTAACACAAATAACCTAACCCTCGATCTGGGTTTCCATAACTCAGCTCAGAGCCTGCATTTCCAGGTCCAGCCTCTCAGTCATGTTGCTCTCTGCTCCTGACAGGTGCATTTCTGCCATGGTTCTGCTGCATCTGCCACTGCTGGCCTGGTAACTCAGGTGACCTCCTGAACTAATGAGGAAGGGCGGGGAGGAAATCTTGCTTTACCTGACTTTACCAAGTTTCAGGTCTTGGATTTTTAAGGAACAAGTGCTTCTTTCTCCTACATGCTACTGAAAACTAAATTTTCTTAGCTCCCAAGTTTCACTCTAAGTCACAAAGTATTTTCCATCTTCTAGCTACTTTACTGGGTGTTCAGAATGTGCTAATGGACATTTCATCCTACCTGGTCTAAAATCAAAACTAGTAACCATTTGCAGGCCTTTTTTGACTGTACAGTTTATGAGGTATAGGTTTTCTAGAGACCTAGTAAGAAGGCATTATGAAATGTTTAACTGTGCATCCTCGATGTCTTTGAAATTCTAAGTGCTTTAACACATTCATATATACTAGTTTTTACAGTCAAATTAGTAGAATGCTCAAAATCTCAATGGGCATCTTTCAACATGTTTCATAAGTCTTTTTCTGATTAAGAACACTGAACTGTTTAAAAATATGCTTTATTCACCATTTTCATCTTATCCATAAAACTTTCTTTTCACAGAATTCAAATAAAAAAAACAAGCTTCAGGTGAGATCCACCCAAACTGATATGCAATGACTACAAACAGAGCTGAACACACTGTCTCCACCTGCCTTATGGAGGTACTCAGCATTCTTATTAAAAACTAACCCAGCATAGGTCAGCCACTATTCATAGGACACTCAAGTATGATGGATATTATTTTAATTTTATGCATACTGTAGTATGCATAAATATAGTCCCCATGTATTCAAAAGGTATTGTTTTGAGGAAGATATCATAAAGTATTTTTATCACTACTTTAAACATAAAGTTCATGTAACTCTATGACTACTAATTCTATAATAATATCAATAACATGTACATTGCTAAAATAATAGTTTAAATGAAGGAAAGTACTGGAGTTTTCCTTTTCCCTCAAATAAATCCAGATTATGTAGCACGTTTCTGAAATCTTGTAACTTCAATAATGGTTGAAATTAGAAAGTCAATTCCAGCTTCATCTATTTACAAAAATAATCTGTGCACTGTGATAAAATAGACCTATTTTCTGAATCAGAATAAGCTTTATAAGTATGCCTATTTTAAATTTTCATATTCTATTGAGTTGAAATTATAGTTTTCAGTTAAGTAGGCCTTAAACTGGGCCTTAGCCACCTGTGACCTTTTGAGCACGTATTTACATATCATTTTGTGGCCAGATTCCTTGGTTATTTACCTTATTGTAAATGCTGCTTATCTAGATGGTCCAATAAAACCATAGAAGAATTTTGTATAGATGTAATATTGCATAGGTCCTGTATAAAGTAATATTCTACAATACTACAGATCTATGTTCTAAATCCTTTACAGGCAAAGAAATGGCAGTAGTGATATTCAGGCTGAGAAAGAGATGCATCTATTTAATGAATATATTATCATGAACTAGACTATTAGCTTGCAAGTTGGTGTGAATAGTGGACAGTACACAATAGTGATATCACTGGAGAACAAAGGAAAAATAGGAAGCAGAAATAGCGACAATATGACCCCCACATCCTCCATACTCCATGGAAGAAATAAAATAAAACTTGCTTTCTCCTAAACAGAAAGATGGTTTTAAAAGCCAACAGAAACTTCCTGCTCTTTGTTCAAGAAGATACAGATAAGCCCCTTAATTTTCCCATGAATTGTTCAGTAATGGTCATTATCTGAACTTGTATAGAGTATGTAAAACATTTCAGAATCATTCAGTTTGAAGATCACTTTATAGGAGCATGTTATTCTTTTTTTTTTGAGATGTTTAAAAGTTTCCTTCTTCTCAGTCATTGCAGCTGCATTTGCAAATGAAGAAAAGTAATTTCAAAAGGAGTGAGAAAATGCAAGCTCTCTCCTTCCACTTGTAAAATCAGTTATATTTTGACTATACTGTGCTAGAAAAATTAATGTTTGAACAACACTTTCCACATGCAGTACCAGTTGTGAACTAATAATTTCTATGCCAGGAAATATGCATATGCATTTAGGGACATGGGAGTTTTTATTGGATTAGATTAAGCATACACATAAATTTTAGAAGCAGCAGGCCTTTATATTTGAGGAATGAAAGACTGCAATGAGCAATTCAGGAAATTCAAGATAACATAGCCTTATGATAGTTTTTTCATTTGCTGTTTAGCTTAGAGAACAGACTTACACTTTGGCCAAATATATTTGTCTTTGGGTTAATTTGGAACGTACGTAATTATCTAGCTGGCTTGAGCACTCAGTACTAGAATGGAAGATGAAAATGCTTTTTCTTTCAGTTTGCATTTTGCAGGAAATTATATACTTTTGTTATTATTCATATTAATTTATATGTTACTTTTACAGAGAACTTCAGGATGTTGGTGCATTATTTTTTTTTCAGCTGTTAACACCGATAATTTAAATAGAAGGTACTATCTAAATTACACTAATCTTAAGTGTTTCTTGTGACACCTTTCTCACACATGGGGAAAAATATAGCTGAACATTTCCATTAGTGCAGGAAAGACACTTCAGGAAAGAGTGTAGGGTGAGTCTTCAAATACTTATGGTTGACACCATTTAGTGGAAGCTTACTGCCATGTATCCTTTTAACACATTATTATTCTGCAGCATTAACGACATATTCAAAGACTATTGCAGACCCTTTTTATTGCTTAAATGTTCAATGGTGCCAAAAATACCTTTGGCTTGTTCATGGCATACACTTATAAGGTGAGTATGACACCTGAGCCATGCTTAAATCCACACTATAACCATAAAAGATGAAGAAAAGCATGTTTTGTCAAGACTGTCACTCCTTCAGGTGCCTCTTGCTTCTGCCCTTGTCAGTCTTTCTTTCCCTTTCTCATACTTGTTCTTTGTCAAAAGGTAAATCAATATTTATCATATTTAGTCAGTAAACTGAGGGCCCACATTAAAAACATTATGCTTCCATCAGGAAACAAGCAACAGTAACCATAAACCAGTGCTTGTTCAGTAAAAACGTAACAAAATAAAGCCTCATTTCAAAAGGTTTTTTTCTTTTTTCCTATATCCTACCCAAACCATAACCTGCTGCTTTAAGCCCCACATTATGTAGGCTGAATTCTTTGAGGTTCCTAAATATTGCATTTGAGGATCATGTGAGCTCCCCTCCCCTCCCCTTCCCTCCCCTCCTTATGTCTCCTTGTTTCATTTCTCCAACCTCCAGTCATTCAGCTGTGCTAAAGTTTTAATTTCTGTTTTGAAGCAAAGTATGCTGATTTTTCTTCACTGTTCATGTCCTTGATCTTACTAACACTTGAAAGCCAGCCTGCTCAAGTTGCCACTGTCACAGCTGGCTTGAAGAATGACTGTACTGTGCAGATAACAGAATCATGAGAGAACAGCATTTCAAGGTGTTTCCTTTCATCTATTCTTATTTACCACAAAGGTAACACTTGCAGATATAAATGGACTCAAGGCTAGTTCCAGATGTGGTTTAATATTTGCCATGAATTTGCTATAGTAGACTCATTTATTTTTAACATTTGTGGTTGTTTTGTCATTCACATTCTGGATGAGGCTGAGTTAGTGTAACTCTACAATAACTGATCGTCAGGTCCCAAAGTTGGAGCGACTCAGGTTCGTGGATTTCCTTTGTTCAAACAAAGGGGAGTTCAAACGACAATCATTTATTCAACCTAGCTAACCTTGCCCAAGTATAAGTGAACTCATCAATATGAACCTTGCATCATGTCATTAAGCC
>VYZV01022023.1:12305-24405 GCA_013401275.1 Pandion haliaetus | reverse complement strand
AGTTGAGCCTGTCTTTTGCCCGTGACCATAAGTGGGGAGTGATCCCTCCCAGTCCTTGTCTCGACCCACAAGCCTGCCTTTGAATTTTCTCCTCATCCCAATGTGGCCAGGGGCAGGGGTGGGGAGTGAGCGAGAGGCTTCATGGTGCTTTGTTACCAGCTGAGTTGAAACCGAAACCACGACAATAGTTCAGAACCTTCCTCAGCTGGTAACCAAGATTGTTTTTGAAGATGTCCTCACCCCACTTTTTCAGGATAATCCCAACACTATCTGGTAGTTCTTGTTCCTTGAAGAGGATCACGTGGTCATAAAATCCAAAGAACAGCCTGCAATACCGGGGAGATATTGATGTGCAGGATGCATCCCTTCCTACTTGAGCCTTCCCCACTAATGTCTTTCATTGTAGCACAGCCCTCCCTAAGCCTTTGAACCAATCAAGGTCTTCTTCAGCATTGTTGCCCATGTGAATGAGCAACAAATCATTGTTTATCATTATTACATCATAATAACATAATCTCTATGAACTCCAGTTGTGGATATTGTGCTAGTCAGTGCATATAAAAGATTCAAAGCTGAAAGACTAATTGTAAGGGAAGACAGTATGAATATAGCTAGATGGGAAAATATAAAGATAAAATATAGAATACTTCATTACTGTAATACATGTTGATCGCAGCACACAGAGCAGCCTGAAACATTACAAACTTTTTGTTTGTTTGTATGATGATAAAAGAGTTTTGGGAAAGAATTTGAAAGAGAATAATTGAAAAAATATATAGAAGGGGAGACATAAGCAAAAGTGGAGGGTGGCATGCATGGTAAAAGGCAGGAATTTGCTTATTTGAAAAGGTAGACATATTGGAAAAAGGATTCCTCCCTATGAATGAATGGGGACTGTGAGGTGGACAAAAAGATGACACTACGCTAGGAAGAATAAAGCTGAAGCTTTATTGACTCTAGAAATCAGTGTATGGTTCCAGAGGAAGTTTTAACATGCCCAAAGTAACGGCTCAAGAAAAAAAGTCTTTGCAGCAGCATTCTGAGTGAATGTGCATGGACAAAGTTTTATTTGCTAGGATTCTAGAAAGCATGTTGTAAAAAAGCAAGATACAATCAGAAGGAGCAGTATGAACAATACGTTTAGTTATATGGGTGAAAACAAAAGGCTTTAGTGAAGTAATATAACCTTTCTCATCCTTATCCAACTCACTAAAACTGCAAATCAATGTCTAAGGTGAAACAACTGCAGACTGGAGTGACAGCAATTTTTTCTAAGACATTGTTTGTGTGTAGAGGTTATGATATAACCAGGTAAATCTTTGGTTGTAGGATGGAGAGGCTGTCACTGATGCACAGAGGTAAAGTAGTTTTAATCACTATGTGCACTAATAGTATCTATTTTACTGATGTATGACGATCATATATTTTGTAGCATTTTAAGTGTATAGTACGACTTTAAAAAATGGTGGATTAAATACATAACCATATTTTGTGTAATTAATGCAATTACATAATTTTCAGTGTTAACTACTTGCAATAAATCTTGCATCAAAATGACTATAATCAAGTATCTTTTAAAGTATTTTTAAGTTTTTTTAAGTTTTAACATGAAAGATCATTTTTTTAGACAAAACATTCTGTAGCAGGCTGCAAACTAACACATTTTTTTCTGCATTATTGAATATCAGCCTAACTGCCCTTCAAATAAAGTAAATGCATAGTCCTGGGTTCTTCCCAGAAAAGTAGAGTTTTACTAGTATAATTCATGAATAGTCAAGATTATTTTTGTCATAATGAAACCTGGGATATGCCAGATTTTTAAAAGCTTTGGCACAAAGATAACTACCTACCTGTCAGAGGTAGTTGCAAGGGATTACACCTTTCTGTACATTATGATCGAGTTCCAATGGCATACACAGTAGAGAGTTTATTTTATTCTTGTGACAGTGATCATTCCTGTAACAGGGATAGCAGAAGTTCCAGTGCAATTTCTTCCTATTGTGTATATAGGCTGCTAAGGAAGCCTACTTATCAACTTTCAAGACTTTTGACTCTTCCACCCTAGCAATCAACAGGCTCTGAATAAGAGGTAACAAAACCCCACAGACTACTGTACAGAATAGAAAGACTTAATAACATCTCTGTAGACTCTTAAAAACATGGATGTGTGAGGAGTGATTTAGAAGAAACCTACCTAAAGAAAACAGAAATTATCAGAGGGAAGTCCAAATTATGAGCCTCCCAGAAGTCAGTGAGGCAGTAAGTATTAGACCTTTGTGGGAAGGGACCTACACACTTATCTGAAGATACGTAATTTGAAATACTTATTTTGGTGTACTTTATCACATTGATGGCATTTTCAGTAAAATTACCTTGTTTA
This sequence comes from Pandion haliaetus, assembly GCA_013401275.1. Taxonomy (NCBI): domain Eukaryota; kingdom Metazoa; phylum Chordata; class Aves; order Accipitriformes; family Pandionidae; genus Pandion; species Pandion haliaetus. The sequence continues at coordinate 22,025 of VYZV01022023.1, read as the reverse complement.
TGATCCCTCATGTGACAAGACACAGCATGGCAGAGAAAGATGAGGTCTCGGCAACCTAATTCAGCGTGTTTGAGAGCAGGAAAAAAACCATAAAACCTCTATTCTAAAGATGATGATGATTATTTCTGTATTCACAGATGTGATTTTGAATGTAGCTAGCTGGGTGAATATGTTCTGTGCAGATTTTGTATTTTGTGTTTTGTACTTAATTTGGGCAGCATTTAAGTGTTGTTGCATTTAAAGAAAACCTATAAAACATGTTTATGAATACACTAATTTTGCTAGTGTAGCGAGTGCAGGTACCCAGGTGTCGGCCATGGGGCTCTGCAGGGGCAGCTGCCGCTGTGAGGAGAGACGAGGGGCTGCCCCGGGCCGGACACAGCCGGTTCCAGCCGGCTCCACCTGAGCCCCTCAGCCACGGGCGGGCGCCTCGGGGAAAGCCTGGGCAAGAAAGGGCAAAAGGCTTCTGCCCGGCAGCCAGGGCTGAGGGAAACGGTGTGAGAAACAGCCCCGCCAGCCCCCAGGGGAGAGCGGGAGGAGGGCAGGAGGTGCTCCAGGCCTCCACCGGCAGAGATGGCCCTGCGGCCCCGGGAGAGACCCCGGTGGGGCAGGTGTTTCCCTGCGGCCCGTGGGAAGGCCCCAGGCTGGAGCAGGGAAAAGGGTGAGGAGGCAGGAGCAGCAGAGAGGAGCTGCCATGGGCTGACCGCAGCCCCCCATTCCCCATCCCCTGTGCCACCTGAGAGGAGGGAGTTAGAGGAGTCAGGAATGGAGGAGTGAAGGGGAACCTGGGAAAAGAGATGAGGGGAAGGTGGTTTAGTTTTTGTCTTTCTTTCTCAACATATTACTTTTTTTTATATTTGGCAATAAATTTTCCCCAAGTCAGGCCTGTTTTGCCCATGATGGTAATTGGTAAGTGATGTCCCTGTCTTTATTTTGACCCATGAGCTTTTCCATCTTAATTTTCTCTCCTGTCCCCTTGAGGAGGGCGAGTGAGAGGGCGGTTGGGTGGGCATCTGGCAGCCAGCCAAGGTTGACCCACCACCAACAGGTTCCAGTTTATCAGGAAACAGTTTTACCATGAAAATATAATGTATAAAAGAAATTATGTGTTAAAACTGATTTCTGATCACACCCTGCCTAAATTCTATTCAGAACTAACACCTGGATTCAATTTTATTTTTATTTTTTTAATCCTGAGTTGCTTATTAATAAAATTGTAAAACTACATGTATTACCTACAAAATATAGCCATTTCTTTCTCTAGAAGATACCTAAGATTTCATTTTGTTAGATTCCTCTGATTTGATGTAAGTTTAGTTTAACACTTGAGTAAAACAAGTTACTATGATGATTATTAACTAATCAAAGCACTGGAGATAATTTGCTTGGTTGAAAAAAACCCATGATGATGGCATGGAATTGGACAATTTCATTATCATCTGTTTTTGCAGCCTGTCTTGCAGCCTGTTTTTCCTTGTTCACCCTTCCAAATTTCCCCTCTGTTGTAAGGTCTCCCCTTATGCATTATTTCTTAGAAGAAGGTGGAGCAAAAACATAAAAGACATTTTCAGTAGCTACAGAAGAAGAGACAATCGTGGGGTGAGATGTCTTCAGTCTAAAACAAGAGTCCCATTTGATGGAGTCTTTCAGGAAAGCTGTGCTCCATAATGCATTTACAAAAATAGTGAGTTATTGCCCATAACCAAAAGGAATGAATATTTATTGTAATCTCCATGTTAAAAAAAAACAAAACAAAACACAAAAAAACCAAAACAAACAACCCAACAACAATAACAAAAAGACTACCAGAGAAAGTATTCTGCAGTTCTCTGAATGCTATATTTGGCCTCCGCTTTTTCAGTGCTCTGATCTGATTGGAAAAAAGTCCCAATTTTTCAATCTTGCTTGAGTAAGACTGCCAGCCCTACATTATTGCAGAAAAGCAATGATAGTTCAAGTTGAACGGAATTTTGCATTTATAGACCCTACAGGATAGTCTTTTAATATTTTTAATGTATGTCAGTGGGGTTTTGTGGTGTTTTTTTATTAGTTTTAAGTTGAATCCTTGTTGTAATATGCTAATGCTGGAACATAATGACAAATGGTGCCTGTAGCAGCTGCTTTCCTCAGCAGTTGTTCTGAGCTATGGAGCTTATTCTGACACAATTCAGCTGTGTCCTGACTCCACACCCTAGACTAGCAAAACAGTTAAGTATATGCTTGACAATCCTCATCTGCTCAAGTTCTGCTGATTTAAATTTAAATGATTACCCTGTGAAAGCTATAACAAGGACACAATCTGCTTAAGTACTAACAAAAAAGTTGATTTTGCCTGTGTCTCTGAGTACAGACCAGTGGTTTTAAACATTTCATGCAGGAGTCTGTGAGCCATATCTTGGCTGCTCCTGACACCTAGTCTAACTAGGTTAAAGCTAATATGACTTTGCCTCCACAAGCTAAATGCAGACCTTTATTTATCCTTGTTCAAAAGGAAGAGAGTATAAACAAGTGCTTTACTGAGTAGGGAATCATAAAAAAATGGACTTCAGAGTTAAAAATAGAGAAATGCCACAGACACCCCCCCCCCCAGCAGACTGCAAGACAGGTGATTATTTGATTTTTACAAGCAAAAACTTATTGTTCTATTTTCACAACCATGATTTTACCATTGTAGCTTAGTTTTACTAGAGAGGTGGTGCATGAAAGATGCTCACATCATATGGGTACCACAGTCAGGCTGTAGCTGGACAACTGGTGATGCTACTGCTTAAAGAGACGTAAGCAGCTGTAACTCTCATCCAACCTTGACCACTCAATTCTATCTCTGTTTTGGCTGTTACACATCTGTGGGGCTGTATAGTAAACTGGCTGGGGAAGGTTATACTGCTGCAAATATCTAGACAACTCTCAGAAAAATATGTTCGCAGAATACTTTGGTAATACAATTTACGATGTTAATTCTAGGAGTAGTGTAGGCAACATTTTAAAAAAATTAATGTTCAGCTGCTGAGCCAGTGTGTATCTTGCAACCACACGCTCTTCTGTCAGACCTACACTACTTTGTACTAGAGATTCAGCCCATGGCATTTTATGGAGTAGCACTTCACTTTGTCCAGCATTGAGTATGACAGGTTCCTCCGCTCCTAACAGTATTTGTAATAGATTTTATTGCAGAAGTCCCCCTTCTTACACCCCTGAATAACGGTCAAATAGCCAGCAAAGGTCATGCAGACCTGGCCTCAGCTACCAGCATTGAAATTTCACCAGGGCAGCACATACTGTGTTCTAAAAGGAGCACTGTTTGGTTACAGCGTAACCATTTGCAAAGCTACAGTTAGGGTTTACCTATGGCTTTATGAAACATCTTTAAAAATCAAAAGCTCTATTCCATGGAATTTAGTCAGAAACTTAAGCCCTGCCCCACCCCACCCCCCAATATTAAATTTTTAGGTTACATGAGAGAGGGAGAGAGAAGGAATGAGTACAGGTCAGAACACTTACCAAGAAACCTCCAGACTTAAAATTGCCCCAGAGTATCAAAAACCCAAGAAATATTCTTCATGGTATACGAAACTGTGTTTGGCTAGTCTATAAGTTGTTTCAAAAGTTTTTAGTTTTGTCTATTCTTTAGCAAGTATGTAGGTGTTACTACTGACTCAACCGAGTACTGGACTCGCACTAGAATAAGATTCTCCAGGGATGATGTGAAAAACCTTGTCATGAATGCATAACTTGCTTATGGCGGACCCTATATCCTTGTCCTTTCAGTCAGAAGTTAACTTACTCCTGCATATAACATTTGCAGTTGAATAACATCCTGAACTTAGGTAAAATATTCAGCAGTTTGTTGTGTAAGTATCTAGCATTTTTGCTACCTGTATCTACAAATTGATTTTCATAGTTGTTCTTTTAACATCTACACAAATGCAACTGTTTGTACTATAAAATTTACACTGAAATGAAGAGAAGGAACCTGAAGGAATGAGATTACTGACTTACATATTTATCCCCTAGAAATCAAGACAGTCGAAGTCAGATTAGTATTTAATATTCAAATTAAATGTCATGAGCATAAATATGTAAACACTGTTAATAAATCAGTGCATTTCATTTCAAGCTGTGGTGTAAGTATTGCTTAGGTTTAACACACTTGAAAATTATTTTTTAAAATATCAATGAAAATATTATTACTACTGTATGGAAGAATAATCCAGATTGAATTATTTTCTTTGATTTAACTAACAGTTTTAAAAATCTCAGCCAACATATACTAATGGTATTTTACTATATGCTGGACTAGTTAAGATCTGCCTAGCACCTTGGAATTATGAAGATTTTCCAAGAAACACATATTTAAAAAGCAACGTGTTGAAAAATAACTGGTCTGCCAAGAAAAGTAGTACAGTAGATATATATTTGTATATAGTAGCTGAACTTGTATCAAGAACCGATCCCCTGCACCTGATAACAGTATTGATGCTATAAATTTACGTTAAAAGACATAAAACAGAGTTCTATCGAGTGAAAATTGTTGATGAATATTTAAAGGTCTGATATGATCTCTGCACTATGTTGTTACATTTAGAAGGCAGAACTCTTTCCTGGCTAGGATAAAATCTTCACACTCCAGATATGGGTGTATGTATCCAAGGGGATCATTATGAGCAAATAAGGTAGGTAAAACTTCTATTGTGTAGCAACAAGTAGAACTGAGACAATCTAATACAATTTATCCAAATACAGGATACCTAAAACACCCTCATATTCTGAATGCAAACCAAATCAAATGCAAATGATTGCTCAGTACTAGAAAATTTAACCAAAGCCCATTTAGGTCTGTGTAAACAACAAGGGAGATAATATAATTTTGCTCAACTCAAACTACCTCATTGGTTTTCCTTTTTGTGAAAATACTTCAGGTCTTAGGAGACCTATCATGAAATTTGGAAGTAAAGGATAACAATAGCACAGCTGTGCAAAGAATACACAATGTTTTCAATTAACAATCAAATCAGAAGTCAAAACTGAATGTATGACCGTCCAAAACTTTGCTAGTCCCAGTACTGTAAACTACTCTTATTCCAGTTGAGTAATTCTTGCCTTTGACATGAAATTAGTTACACACAGTGAATGGCAGATGGAGGACAGACCTGAAATGCTGTCCTCAGAAATGGGGAAAATAAATTCAGCCATGCTATACTGATATCAAAGTAATTATTAGAAATTAAATGTTAACTACTTACCACGCAAACAGACTGGCATCAATCCTTTGAAACATTTGCTCATTCAAAATTATTTTAACATTCAAAATTACTGTAACATTTATGCTACAGAATACATTTAGGAGACAAAAAAAATGTAACGTTCCTTGGTCAGATAGGTTCAAGCAGTCAGGAAACATCAACTGGACAGTGGGAGACCTACATTTCGCTGAATCTTGTGACTTGTTTTTCTGCTTAATATAGCTTAATTAATTGTTTCCTTTTGTTCTGAAAAGATCTCTTTTCAGTGTGGAATAGATAAGCAATGGATACTAGTGCATGTGTTATACTGCCATATTTGTGTTGGCACAGTAGACAGTCAAAAAACAGGGATAACTACCTAGCCTTTTCTAGCCAAGACAAGATATCAAGTGTCTAGTTCCACCTGATTTTCTGTAACAAGTTGAAATCAATTTTTAAATCCCCCACCCTACTGCATTGTTTTAAATAAAAAAACAGCACAATTTTTCCATGCAACTTTAGTGTGCAACAACTAGTTCAATTATGATAAGGGGTAAACTGCAACACCTTAAAATAAAAAAGTGATTAGAGCAAAGATGAGTAACCCAAAATTGTAGGGATAACTTAAGCCAGATTTTAGTGCCAGACAAAATGTTTCTGAAATGACATTTTCTGTATGGCTTAAGGAAGAAAACTCCTTCGGGGGGTGCTTTGGGGAAGTAGGCAGCAGTTTACCTGGTGACTGGTTCCACTCCTCCAAGTAATGAATCATAAGAGAAAAACTCAACAGAAGCTTTCTGGTAAACAGAGGGCTTTTTGCTAAATGCTGAGGGGGCACTGGTGCAGAGCAATAGGAGGAAGCTGTTTGCAGAGGCATGAGAGGGAGACCTCCCGGCAAAGCATCCCCTTAGGAAGACCCAGGCCCCTGGGCTCCTGGGGAAATCCACCTGAGCCAAGAGGATCCTGCTGAGCAGGAAGAGCAGTGAAGCAAGAAAATGTACATGCCATTTTTTATGATCTATATCTGAGCTATGCCAAAGGTGACATTTTGGGTGTACAGGGACTTTAAAAGGTCATGGCTATTTGCTTGCTTTGTTGTATATTCCCAGAGTGACCAGCTCCCCAGTGTAAGGGAAGCAAGGCAGGTGGGGCGATAAAACTAAGGCAAGGCCACTAGACTGCTTAGGCCACAAGGTCTGATTTTCCTTGACAAGGTAACAGAGACATGTTCTCTTTGTAGGATATGTCTTTGGCCACAGAGGCCAAAACCAGTCCTGAAGGTATATGCAGATTCCTCCCATAAGTCTGATATTGTGGGATTCAGGAGAATCAACCTAATGAACACGCACAGTGGACGCTTTGTCATAACAAATGGGCCATTGAGGATGCTGTCGTGGATATCCATGCTGACAGGAATCTTTGGAGACACATGTGATGGCAATCAACTAGAAGTAACATTATCTTTACATCTGTATCTCACTGAAAGACAAGTCTAGACGAATTTTATAGTCAGAACTAAAAGCTATCTTGAAAATGGACAAGGTTCATGGATTCAGAGAGGCGAAAGAGTGCGTTACCATAACAAATTGGAGAATTTCAGTTTACATAGTTCTTCAAACAGAGAGTTAAGAAATGTTAGATTGCATCCTGTAAGTACTTGGTTTATGAGGAAACCTGTCTGCTTTTGATGACCTCACTTTATTGAGCCAGAAAGTAAATTAGACTACCAAGGAAAGAGTGTGAACATTAGATATGAAATATAAATATATACAATACTATAACTGCTCTCTTTTAAAATACTTCCATTTTTACCAGATAAGGAATTTGGGTTCTGACAACACCAGGAGCAGGTACGTAAAAGTCACATTCAAAGATTACATTGCAGTTTTGCTTTCTGGTAGAACAAAGTTTTCAGCATCTAATGGATCAACCAAGTGCGGTGAAATGACAAAATGGGTGAAGAAAATTTTTGTACCTTTTATATTGGAAGAGAGTACAGAAACTTAAATTCAAGCTAAGCTGAAGAAAACAGTGTAATGAATCTGTTGTCTTACGTTCTGATCAAGTGCAAGAGATGCTGCACATTGGATCATGTGACAAGAGGGATTCACAGGTCAGACTCCACGATATGGAGGTTCCCACAGGTCAGGTCACATAGTAAGAAATGTGAATCATGACATGGCATGAGCCCAGGTTGTCTCTGGAGACTACTTTCTCTCCTAGATACTACACATTGCTCCTCCTCCATGGATTAGACTACATATCTCAGTATGTCAATCTACTATGTCCGGAGTGGGAGAGAAATTGTAACTGAACTGGAAAAGCATTAACTGCAAATCGTGAAGTTGGGCAGTATGAGAGTAACACAGATGTGTGAATTGTGTGTAATGCTGAAATTTGACAGAACTGAAAATAGGTTTCTGTAAGCATTGGCAAAAGAAGGCAATCTTGTTGTATCCTCTGTTTTCTCACTGTAGACTACCACATAGATCTGGGAATTACATTCTGAATCAGCCAGATTTGGTGCAGGGAAGTGCCCCTTTACTGCTCATTAACAATGGTGCAGGTCAGAAAAAATCTACCAAAAAAATGTAAAAGTATACATTGTAGAGACTTAGGCTAGTTTAACTTAAATTATCTTAAATCTTGCTCCAGCCAGGTTTGTTATGCTGAGAAAGTTACATGTGTTTTCACACACTGAGACTGTGGTTCTGTTTGGAGCATTACTTCCAAGAAACCTTGGCCATCCTGCTGGATTTCCTGTTTCTATAGATGTGACCAAGCCACTCTGTCATTTTGCAGAACGCTGGGTCGTAAAGTAGTTTTCACAGCTACTTGGAGTATCAGAGCTGTGCAGTACTGATTCAAAAACTAAAGAATAATTATCAACAGTTCAAGCAAAGCTTAAAATATATTTTTTGCCTTTACATACAATTGGAACTTTATAGTTCATAGCTCTTGGATTGTGGTGACCTTTCTATAAGGAAAAAGATTTTTTCTTTAATGGAAAGCTTGTAGTTTAAATGAAAAATGACCATGAGGAATTCTTAACATTTTCTTTGCCCACCCTTTGCTGGGAAAAAGAAAAGGCATCACAGTGCAGCAGTTGAAATAGAAGGTAAAATATTTTTATAACAGATTTTTTCTCTACTTGAAAAAAAAATGGTTTGTAAAGAAAGCAATACAGAATTGTTCCCTTCAGTATTTAGTCAAATATCTAAATTTCTTCTAGGGGATTTTGAGAAGAAAACCACCTAAATCAATGGAGAATTTTTTTTGTAGCTATAGCTTGAAAAACTCTCTGTTGTGATTAGGGAGTACGAGAGATGACTATTGATTGCTGAACACTTAAACTGATGATTTTATCTTCAAAAAATGTTGAAGAAAATTGCCAGAAAATGAAGTAATGTGAACGTTATTTTCTTCCAGCTCTATCCACCTAAAAGTAGGTGTCTATTTTGAGGCAGTGGAGATAAAACCAACGCAGTCAATGGAGTCTGGAAAACAAGTCAGCCAGCCAAATGTAGATGATTACTTTGAGATGAGCTGAATATCTCCCCAAACAACCCTGGTGCTATTGACTAGATCTCCAGTGACTGTCATGGGCGCTTAGTTTCCTACATCTAAGTGTGTTATTGAGGAACTAAAGCCTACCTGGTAAGTGTACCCAATGTTTGCATACAGGGACAAGTGCAGATTGACACAACTTCCTCCAGTTTCCTGCCTGGATCAATCAAGCTCTAGTGTAGAAACATAATTGTGTTTGCAGGCACAGCCCCCAGATAAGGAGCAGAAAACACTAGCTCATATACAGTGGCACTGACTTGTGTCCAGCAGCCTTTGAAAGTGGACAGAAAAGCAGGCGCCTGTCTGCACCCCATTGAAACATACTCATAATGAGCTACTCTAGCCTTGCTATCTAGTAATTCAGAATAGATATACAAGATTTTATTGCCAGAGACTACATTACAGATTCAGTGTGCTTACCTCACTGCTTCTCCTGAAGATATAATCTTGCAGTGTGGGTCACAGTGAGGCAGGACTTTCAGCTGCTCATTGAATCCTCTGGCTTATAAAAAAGTTCCTTTTCTCCCTGCTTCTCCTTGCTTCCAGTGTCAGCCTGCTGCTCAGTTGATGCTGAAGCAAAGTAAAGAGATATCTCTCTTCTAACTATAGGTCTTGATATTTGTACCACTATCTGATAACAGAAGCTATGCTGATGGGGGAGCCTAGGTATAGAAGAGGCCATCAGCTGAAGATCAAAGTTCAAGAGTGGAGAATTCAAGGAAAAGGAGTATTCACTTCACCTCTCCTCCTCCATTTGACAATGCCAATATAAACTGAGCAGAAATTGCAAGTGTCTGAAAGGTAGTTATAAAATATTCTCTGTTACTCACCTCTAATTTAAATTGCACAGTAAACACCCACACAGCACACAACACACACACCCCCCACCACCACCACACACCCCCACACCCACGCACCCACACACCCACCC
>VYZV01022022.1:4098-25538 GCA_013401275.1 Pandion haliaetus | reverse complement strand
CTGTCATGGTCAATGCCAGCCTTCAGGAGGGGAGGAAGAATGCCATCAAACTTATTGTTTGAGGAGATTTAAATATCCTGGTGACTCACTGCAGAATTGGCTGGGATCCCATGGTCCAGGGACTATCATCCTAGGGAACTTTGTCAGATTCCTAATCCTGGGCAATTTTTTTTTTTTTCCCCAAGCTTGCTGAGGTCTTGATATTCAAACCACCTGCACATCACTATTTCTGCTTGTAATCCAGGGTGCCAGTATCCTGGCAGAACAGTTTTTCATTTGCCTTTGATCACACATATCACCTCAGTAAAAGGGCAGAAATGCGATGTACTTGCTTACAATAAGTACCTCAGCCACAAGTAGCTGCATTCGTGTAGCAAAGTGCTACTCAGCACTACTTTGCTATGCAAAAGAATACTCAGTAGTGTTCAGTACTACTGAATAAAAGTGTAACCTATATGGCTGGTCCCAATGGACAAAATATGGCCGAAGTCATAATCGGAGAGGGGATTAGTGAACACAGAAAGGACAGATATGTTGGCTGGTGCTTATGAAAATGGAAGAATTGAAGAAAACGTTATCTTTTGCAATTAGGTCAGTTTTGGGCAATCCGGACTGCCTCACCTGCCAAAGTCAGAAGTGGTCATATCTGCACAAAGTGATAATTTTTCTATCCTTTTCCTTGTCAAGATTGAGTCAATCATCATGTGACAGACCACCCATGTGTAAAAAGATATATGTCTGGTGGGAGCTGATATGGAACCTGCAGATGGGCTTATTGGCTTTGAAAAGCAAGTAATTTTCCATTAATACTTCCTGTAGAGGATAAGGCCCTGATACCTTTCAGATGAGCTGTAATTAGGCCATTATTTGAGGTCTCAGATACTGCAGCTAGTAACTGTGCAAGTTATAGTCTTTTTCTAAATTGCCCTTTCATCTTTCTGTCTGGCTTTCTGTCTGGATGTAGCACTGAATGAATCACTCACGTTAATTAATAGTCAACATATTAGCTGCCTGAGTTGTTTATAATTTTTTCTCTCTACGTCAGCCTCACCTCAGATATCCATTATTAATAGTAAACTGTTTTATAGAAGCACCCACTTACAGTTAGATACTGTGCAAATATGTATAAAAACACAAACCCACAAAGCATAGAAACTGAAGAAATTTAGAATGAATGACCTTATTACTCTAGTCTGACTCTCTGTAGCATCAGCTAATTATCAGTATAGGCATTTTGTTTCTGCAACTTACCTCTTCCTTAGAGATTTCTCATTCTTTGTTTGCAGTCCAAAGAACATGTATTTCCTCAACTATTTTTAAATTTTGTTTTTTGAAGGCAGGGATTGCATCCTAGCTGCAAACCAACATACAATATACTAGCAACAATTTTATTTTTTTATCTTTACTGCTACTGACTAAAGTTATTTATTGTAACAAGTATAACATTTGTAGTAGCCCTTTTTATGTAAAAGGATCCAACTTTGACACATACATAATGACTAGGACTGATATGTCACAAATGTATATTGCTCAGTTATAATATTTTGAGGTCCAGTAGTTCATCTGTGCTTCCTTTCAAGTGTTTCTTACACCATCACTTACCCTTAAGTAATTAGTAAGACTCAGCTGATCTGAACTGGAATAAGTAGTCCTTGGTATGGATCTCATAAAAAATGAGGTATTCCCCAAAAACTACAGAGAAAATGAGAGTTAGATATACGGAAAGAAAGAATTAAACATACAGAATTAATAAGTATGTGCTCTCATACACACATTTTCTTACTAGGAATTTTAAGGAGCTTGGGAGTGAGAGATCAAGACGATTGCAAGGGTCTTCTGAAAGATGGAAATAGGTGGGATGCCATGAAAAACTGAGATGGAAGAAAAGAAAAAAGCTTACCAGATTTTCCAGACAGTTGGAGGAATATGAAACTGCAGCAAACAGCAGAATTTGGGAAGGCTGCAGGAAGATGAGGGCAGAGCAACAGCCTGAGTGATGGACTTTTGGTTTTTTTCTGCTGTAGAGCTGAACGTCCAGTAAGGACCGAGGATTTTTTTCTGGGAGCAAAGACGAGAGGAAAAAGATAACTCCCAAGGGGAGACATCTGGAGAAATTCTTCTGGGATAAACAGGAAGGCAAGAGATTGAAAAGACCTGTTATGATAAAGTACTTCTATAGTGAAACAGGACACAGGGACAGTGCAAATGCCCTATAGCTGAGGTGTACAGTGTAGTGGTGGGGAAGCACTGAATGGAGAATTTCCCTTCTACAGCACTAGCAAAGAGTTTGTTATGAAGGTATTTTGCTTATGGTTAATCAAGGGAATTGCAAGCTAAATTCTGACTGATTAGTCCTGTCAGAAACCTGGCTCCCTGTGTCAAGTGTTTGCACTGCTTTAACAGACAGAAACATCCTGACTGCTTAGGCTTTTGTGTCTGTTTTCCCTCCAACTGGTGATATTCTTGGTCCAGAAGAGATAAAAGTATTAGGTGAGAAGTGTTAAAATGCATCTAATTACACTGCATTTACACCTGCAGTTAGCCTGACAGAGGTCATACAGTTAAAAAAATCCAACAGATAAACACAAAATATCCTCGTGGTTTATTGGGTTTTATTCTCCTCAAGTGGCTGTTCACAGGACAGGACTTAGCTAACTGGGGCAGAAAGATATCACCACTTCTCACTGCCTGCTACCTAAGGCTAACTGAAGATAACTGCTAACTGATAATAACTTCTCTACTTCACTGTGGTACAAAGTCATTCAGGTAAGTCTTATCTGGTAGTCACTTGAAGCAGACCCAGTTTGCAGGGAAGCAGGTGAGGCGTGTCCCCTTGATCCAGGCCACCAGCTCTGTAGAGTGCCAGGAGGTGTCTTAAAATACTTCATCCATTTGAAAGTGAGTGTGTATCTCTGTCTTACATGGTAGTTGAGGTGGCAGCATACTTTCTGGTTTGTTCCTCTTTCAGTCTTGGAATAACCAGTAATAAATAACTTTAGTCAGTAGCAGTGAAGATGACAGAAAAAATAAAATTGTAGCTAGTACACCATATGTTGATTTGCAGCTAGGATGCAAACCCTGCCTTCAATAACATCTGTGTGAAACAGCTCTGCTATCCAGCTGCCATCACAGTTTTCTCTTTGGAGAAAGGAAAATATGTTTCTACATCTGAGTTCATTTGAGGTGCATACTCCAGAGGGGCCAGTTCTAACATTACGTTTTCTGAAAACTTATGCCAATCATCGGTACGACTTCAGATGTACCAGTAAGGCTTGTTATACAGAATGTCACTGTACTAAATATTTGGTGTGTGCTTTCTGTGAAACAAAACTAATTTTTGACCCCTTAGGTTTAGACCCAATAGACATATGCCCCTGACATTGCTGTCTTCACTGAATATTTACTGTCACATAAAACTGATCAGTGAATTCTGTGGTTTCATGGAAGGGAGAAAATAAGTAAGTAAATTAACAGACAAAGATTGTGAAAAGTCATGAACTTTCCAGAACTGAGGTTTTTATACTGAGAATTACTGTATTATAGGGAGTAGTTTTAGAATCACCATAGAAGTGGGTGTCACGGTTCTGCAGTTGAGCTGGTCAAAGCATTTCAATATTTTTTTTTTTTCTATTGAAATGTGTTGTTTCACAAGTGTGCCATTTCAACACAACATTTTGAGAGAGGCTCTCCCTTCATCATTAGCACAAGTACCCATCATGGAAGAGCTCTAAGGTCAATTCTCTTTTCTGATGACTCAGAGCAAAGGATTTCATGCATCTGAATTCCACACATTCAGAAATTCGGAGACTTCTGAATGATCTGGTCATTAAACTTGTAGGAGAGATGTCCCCCGTCTCATGTTAACATTATAGCAAATGGACTCATACCTGCTTTCTGAGCCAAAACATACTTAGTAAGTGCAAACATCATACCATTCACATGAAAATGTTCAGAAAGTGTTTTTACCCTGTAGAACTGGAATCATTTTTAAGACACAATCATTACATTAAACTAATTTAATAAACTATAAGTATTAGGAAAGTCAGGGGCACACCTGGATTTCCTCTTTCGAAAACACAGGAAAAGTTACAGTAATAGAGCTATTGCCTCTTTCTCCTCTTCCAGAAACAAACATATCCAGTTTTTCTGCTTATTGCCCATGATACTTATTGCAAGCATTTACACCATGCATGTTTCTATGTCTTTCTTTGCGTGCTGTTTTTTAGGATCATTCAAAACAAAGCGACCAAACAAAACCCAACCTCGAACCCAAAGAGTTATTTGTTTTTAAGCTAAACTCACCTCATGCCACAGCTACCCTTCATATATCCATTTATTTTAAATGGAGCTATGCAAGGGATATTATTTATTTAGTAACTGCAGGTCGAACAAAACTGTATTAGTGTGGCTTATGGGATGCATTAGTAGTATTACAGCATCTCAGAGCCTTGTCATGAGTTAGAGCCATGCGGTGTTTCATGCTGCATCCTCAGTGCAGGAGAAAACAACCCCTCCTTCAAAGATGAGATGGTCTAGGACAAAGGACACAAAACACGTACAAACAGGTCTGGAGGTAAAAGGAAATAATGTGTCAGTGACTGAACACCAGTTGCCCAGCTGGTTTTGAGGATACTTTCATATAAAAGAAATATTGCAACTGCTTATGTACTTTGAGTTCTGTTTTTCACATTCTCTGGAGAGGAAAAATAGCTTGGAAGCAGATCTATCTGTGCCTACAAGTTCTTGATTGTATTTAAATTCCTTTGAAGACCAGAAGTATTTACAAAATACTTCTTCCTTTCCTAATGTGAAAGGGAGCTCTTTGCTTATGCTACTATTCCTTATTTTGCACTCCCAGACGCTTTAGCTCTTGATTTGCGTGGAATTTCTAGTATTTTTAAAAATTATTTTTCCATGTAGAAATACCTTCAGATTGCCAACGGGCTGCAGTTTGTAGAGAAAAGCAGGATGGCATATCAGTTTATTGCTGCTCCTGCCGGTATTTGTGATGAGATGACAATGACTGTCTGGGCAAGGTCTGTGATGCCCCTGCCCCCTCTTTCTGGTACTGCTGAAGCTATAAGGGAACCCCTCAGGATGTCTGTGTGCTGCACAGGAATGTGCTGTCCCCACCCCTCCGCAGACTCAGTGCACCCCCAAATGTGTATGCACAGGTGGCACCAGCTCAGCTAGTGTAAATCAGCACTGCCTATCCGGCAGACTGTATGTACTTGCTGTAAATAGATGCTCTGCATTGTATATCTGCGTCAGTGTAAAACCACATTCCTGCAATAGTGGGGCAGAGAACTAAAATCTATAAAACTCAGGCAAGTAAAATTAAAGTTGTAGTCACTTGCTCCCCTTGACATACAAAATATGGTGTTTCATTACATGTTTATTTTTAGTGCATGTACAATGCAACATGAGGGACTTAATGTTGCCATGGGAACCATAACTTTGAATTCCTCACTTTTTATGCATTCTTTTTTTTTTCCTACTATGTTTTATGAAAAAAAAATGTGCAGAATGATCATGGACAAAAAATATTGGACAGGATTCCAGTCAGTCGTACACTGGTATGATTAGCATCAGGGGAAGAATAACAAACCTAAAATAATGTCAGTCTTAAATAGTAAACAAAATTATAATTTGCAAAACATGATGAGTTTGAATACAACTAAATGGATCTGGCAACACGATCCCATACTGCTGCATATATATGTCTCAGATTTTATATATCTGCCTCAAATTTTATTGAACTAGCACCTGAGCACGATCATTTTTCTGCCAGTCTGTGGCAATGGAAAAACAAATAGCTATCAAAAGGAACAGAAAAAATGGATCTATACTCCTGCATGGAGATTCAGCCCTAGCTGCTGAACATGGTAACAGGTTAATTCTTTTATACACATTGATTTTTTAAAAACTCTTTTTTTTCTCTCAAAACATATTTATCCTGAAGCAGTTCTATTCTATCTGTCTCTATTGCACAGTCTATGCTGTAGCCTGTAAAGAAAGAGAGTGTTAGGACCACTGTACCGTTTTGTAACTGTAGAAAGATAAAGACACAGCAGTATATATGCTAATAGATACTTTTAAACTTATTGTTGCTCATTAAGGAGGCGATTCTTCTTTCAGCTGCACATTCAGACTGCCTGGAAAATGGAGATCTCAATGCTATCCTGTGGGATAGTATCAGGGAATAAGTACCTGAGACCTGTAACTTGTCTCTAATCTCTTCAAAGGAAGGGGCTGATACTGATGGAGAAGGTTCATTGCTGTGCCTTTGATTTCCACCCAGCCATAATCCCTGCCTGACATAACTCCATCTGTATGAATTTTATGCATTATACAGTTAACAGCAACTTGAGGAAAGTCTGATGTGGTATCTCAGAAGATGTTATTTACAAATACTGGACAAACACGCAGTGGCCTTGCTGTGCCTATAATGCTTTGGCTGGTTTCTAAGAGTTTCTAAAACACAGTGAATAACTATTTACAGTGAATAAGCTATTTTACAAACTATTAGAAACATACTAGTTGATCCCTATATAGTGCATGGGTCTAACTGACAGGTCACAGAAAAGTAGTGCTTTATTACTTCTGTGCTTTATTGGATGGTGGTGTCACCAAAGAACAGCCCTGGTGCAGATAAGCACAACCTTTAATATAAAAGGATACAGAAACTTAGATATGCTTAAAAGTTACTGGCAAATACGCATGTTCTGTTTACAAAGCTCAGAGATGCATTATAACATCTTTCTGGATAACAGTTTATTAGTATTAAAATAGTATCTGGGATAATATGCAGACATTGCATGTCTGTACTAGATGCTCCTCTGAAGTGTTTAGGTCACTTGCAGTAGCTACTGGGGCCTGAGTTTCTTTAGTGGCATCACAGATCTATTTTGGCAAGTATACTGTAGGTTGAGTACATAAATAATACACAAATAACATCCAGAACTGTGCTTATATGCCCACGTGTTTTCTCTGTGAACAGATTTCTATGTGAACGAAAAGGACAGTGCTGGTTTTATCTGGTATAATGCTGAAGTAATCTACTGTAATCATTCAAGGTACCCATGAACCACGACCACGTTTGCTGTCTAAGACCCTTTCTTCCCCTCAAAGGCTGTGCAGCAGTGGGTAACCACAGCTAGCCATGTGGTCACGTTGTTTCTCTCTCTGAAGAACATCCATCTTAAGACCGTACTTAAACAAGCCTGGGCAAGATTTTAAATTCCCTCTTCCAAGCAACCAATTGTGATTGATCTCTTCTGTTACTGTCGCCTTTCTCTTTGACAGCATAACATTTAAGGTTTTGTTGTAAGCTACCTTTATAGGGAAACAGATCAAGAATCATTTGCATGTATTTTTTAATAAGTCTGTTGATAAGTCTATCTTTAGGAAAATGGTAAGGGTTCCAGTCTCCCAGTTCAGTATATGCTGTTTATGGTTTTATTAACTTTACCGCAGCAATATCCAAGGAATTGAGGATTACTAATCATCATGGGTATTCTCCAGGAGTGGGAAATCCTGGATAACAGGACAGCTGCTGGAGGGCAGGTTCTTCTCAGACTGCTGCCCTGAATGCTGGTCTGCTACTCTACTGGTGGTGCCACCAGTTTCCTTTATTCTTGCACACATCAAAATAATGTGAAGACACATGGCCCCTTTTAAATCTGCTTACAAGCACCTGACTACTCAGGCTAGTTTCTGTTGATTAAAAAAAATGGCTCTATATTAGGGATTATTAGAGCACTCAGAGCATTTTAAAGGGATACAACTGTTTTTCTATGCACTGTGATCCTTTTCACTTGCATTCATAACCTGAGGTCCATCCTCTGCTACACTGTGGAGCCTAAGAGAAGGTCGAACAAAATGCTTCTTTGTGCTCTCTCCCTTCAGCCCTGGCTCTGCCCTCTGTTCCAGGCTCATGTTTGTACACAAAAGCATACACATCATTCATAGTGGCAGAAGCAAATCTGGATGAGCCGGGTCCCTTGTGGATGCTGAGCCAGAGGGCATGATCAAGCATGCAGTTGTTGACTGATGGCTCGTTTGCACAATGTGAATCTGAAGTAATTCTTTCTACTAGATAGTTTAGCTTATTGTTAAAAGAAAATTGCTTGGGTTTTATTTGGGTAATGTGCCTGCTGGAGGGGGTTTGCATAAAAGTTTTTGCATCTGAGAGCACTGAGATGCATAATATTAGTGTGATCATGATGTTGTCCTATTGGTAAGACAACTCGTCCTTTTTTGTCAGTGAATTGCAAAGATCTGTCAAGGCCTAGTTTAATCTACTCCCTGTAATAGGATTTGTCTGTAGCTTGAGGAAACAGAAGCTTGTAATGCATAGGGTTATTAAGAGTGGGATGTAAGCTATTTGAGACTCTTTAATAAAATATAATATCAGTATATTCAATGAATATGGAAAGAGGGATCTAAATATTTCTCGTTACAACCTTCAAATACCTTGGGAGAGGAGAATGATACCAATTAAAACAAGGGGAAAAAAGCAATAGCTCTCTGAATTGTAGCCTTCTTCAAAGTTAAATATTGATGTAAACTGGAGTTCAATCCAAGAATCTCATTGCCCCTGCTGTAACCATTAAACTAAATCCCTGCCCTGTTCCAAGACAAGGTTAATGTATTTAGGGAACCTTGCGAGCAACAGCTTTAGTTGCTTTCATGTACACCCATGCGTAACCCTTTTGCAAACAAGGCAGTTTTAAACAAGGAAAGATACAGCTGCCAGGAGGTACAAAGTATTCTGCCCCGTGAATTGCCTCACTTCCTATGTAACGAGCTTTGAGACAGTTGAAAGTATTTGCAGTCCCAGACCTCACTCACCTCCTCCCTTGGTGCCTTGACAGGAAACACAAAAATCGAAAGCTTTAATCGCCTCTTTTTAGAGGGAGTTTTGGTGTCCAGAGCAAGCAATCAACACAAAGTGATTGAATTTTTTTTGTGGATAGAGCCATTAGGAACAGGGCTCTGTTTCGTATGCTCCTGAGCATTAAGGTACACTGTGGTAGGAAACAGACTGCTTTAATGTAACATTTCAGATCCTCCTCCACAAACACGGTTATACCTGTCACATGTACAGTCATATCCCTGTTATTGGAGATTCCTAGAATTGGAGTAACTTAAAATAAACTAAGACTGGCATCTTTTAGTCAATAACATCTTTGCAGCCCCTATAGTGCATCAAATTCGCTGTTTACCTTGCTGATTAATATGACCTTGTCTGTGTTATAGCTAGACAGGTTAAATACCTAGATTGTCAGTCACTGCCAAAATGTCACTAAATCTATTGAACTGAAATCACAAATAAGCAACTTGGGACACTTCTACTCACCTGAGATACTCTGCAAGTACTCCCTGATTGTGGTCCTCCAAAAGTACCGTAGGGCAAAACGTATGTTTTGGAATGAAACGTCCTGGTTCCCCTAACTGGTTGCCTCTGAATACAAAGTCTAGATTCAGATCTCTGAATGCCTGACTCAGGGGCTGTGTCGACGTGTCAGATACAAGTAGTCCTCAGTCTGTGGAAAGAGAGAAGGAGGGGCAAGGGGGCAAATTTCACATTCTGTTTGTTGGGGTTGAGGCTGGTTTGGGGGTGGTTTTTTGTAACTGCAGAGTTTTGCAGGAATAGCAAAAATATAGGAATAAGCATGGTAAGAATTTTTGGTTTTAATCAAAAGAGAATTATTTGGTGTGTGTCATTGTGAAATGAAAATTCTCTTTGTATAATGGTAAAGGAATGAGATGAAACAAAAGGGGATTTTTCCCTAAGGAATTATCCTTAGTTTAACAACTAAGAATTTGTTATTAATTAACCTGAGCTAATCTGGAAAACAAGGAAGTTGAGCTCCCTCTGTAAAGTTATTTGCTAAAGAAAATAGGCCTGGATATTATCTCAGATAGACAGAAGGGAGAAAGAGTATAGGTCATTTTCCCATTAATTATATTTGAGACAAAATCATACAATGAAAGCATCAGAGAGAAATTTAGGCCAGTCATGACTCAAATAAACTCCACTGAGGCTTTCCCCAGGTCAGGAGGAGTGTAGTGTGCCTTCAAGGAGTCCAGGACTCCCAAAAGGGTTTGTAAACTGGCTTGTGGAGAGACAGCAGAGGGTTATTCCTGTGGCCTCACCCATCCTCTGTCAGGTAGCTTATTCACATTGGGAACTGTTGCAGTGGTGGGTGGGACTGCTCTTGAGGCTTAAATTGGACCTCTACCAAAAAGCAGCACGTCTCTATCTGTACTCCTTCCCTGACGTGTCTCAGGTTACTCCTCTGAATCCTTCCTTCTAAAGCAGATATTACGTGTTCTTTATTAGAGAACGTGGAACATAAAACATCTTTTTTATTGCTACTCGGTTTTGGGTCCCAAAGGTTTTGCTTATGATGAGTAACATGACATCCAAAACATTTCATAACTTCCTGAAGAAATTTGAAGTCTGTAATTTTCAGCGACTTCAACACAGCCAAGAATTGCACAGATTGAGAGCCCCGCTCAGAGGGACTCGAGGAGCACAGCACTGAGCAGTGCTCAGGAGGCGCCTGCGGTAAAGGTTACATGCCCATAACCTAGGGAAA
The DNA here is from genome assembly GCA_013401275.1 of Pandion haliaetus. Classification (NCBI taxonomy): domain Eukaryota; kingdom Metazoa; phylum Chordata; class Aves; order Accipitriformes; family Pandionidae; genus Pandion; species Pandion haliaetus. The sequence goes on along the minus strand of VYZV01022022.1, from coordinate 14,931 downwards.
GCAGCAGCTCTAAGATACCCTGGCTCTCTGTAAAGTCACAAAACTTAACTGGAAAGAAACCTCAAAGAGAGAAACAGGATTTATTCCTTCCTCCTTTCACAGAGATAAGTATGTTTCCCAGCTGCAAATCATTCTCAATGGTAGGGACCTAGGAACCAAGCCCTTCCCTTTCCAAGACAGAGAAAACAGACGTGTCATTTCCCTCTTCACTACTCCCGATAGTCAATGGCACAGTGATGAAAGTAATGACGGGGGGCAGCATGCAGGGTACAGATCAGTCCTTTGCCTGAGCTGAAGCATGAATTTGAAGGTTGTTTCATTTTCTCAGATAAATGTGTTAACCACAGGCTATAGGGCAATCTAAGGAGTATCAGGAAGCCTCCCAAACTAGGAGGTCTCTGGGTGCTCTATCAGGCAAGCTGCAGTTCACGCTCTCTGACCCAACACATTTCCACATCTGTGCGTGACAGAAAATCTTCACAGAAGAGAGCAGGAGAGACCAGCTCTAGAAACCACTATAGCCTAGTGAAAAATATGCTTAGTGACAAATTAAGAGACCAACAGTCAAGCAAGAATGAAAAATTTCCGTGCATCCTAAGTATGTTGCCTTACTGGGCATAAGGGAAGGAGTTAGTAGTGGGAAATAGCTTCTCCCATTACTGCCAGGGGTGTGGTATATATTCCAGTATTTCCAAGTGTAGTAGTAGCTGCCAGTTCCCCACACAGATCAAGATTGTACCCAGGCCTGGACCTACCTTCCAGGTAAATGCTCTAAAGGCACTAATGATGTAATTAGAGGGATTGCTTCTGTCTCTTCTTTGTCTTTTGCTTGCATTAGACACAATTCCAGAGAACCAACATGATCAGGCTTTGTAAAAGCCAGAATTAGGGGCAGGGAACAGCTAACATTCAAATTCTACTGAGTTTTGTGGAAAACAAAGAGTTTTGCCAAAGACTTTAAGTGGATAGGATGAGAGAGTGTTAGTGATCTCAATGCTTAAAAGTTGAACTAAGGTGGCACCCTCGGGTCTTAATCATTAGATTACAAGAGACATGAAGGTGTAAAATGTAGACATAAAAACAGATTAAAAAGCAGTGTTTTTTCAAAAGCAAAATATCCCTAATTAATTAATTTCCCACTCAAAATCTGGAGTGTATCTCACCTCATAAACACTCAAATTGTTGAAAAACTGTAAGTAATGTGTTTCCAGTGGTGTGAGGAAAAACAAGGGCTGACAAGAGAAGGCATGAACAAGGTGGCAATGAAGTTCTGCAAGTGAGGCTATTTCTGGTTGTAAATTATTTTAATAAGGCACACAGGAGAGAACCTGCTTCCAATATAATGGTGGAAAGTCACTGCTAAGCTCACTGTGTCTTCCTAGAGCTAGAGGCTGCTAAAAGATTTTGGGATTTTTGGGCCGAATCTTATGCTTACCAAACCCTCATACTATCTCAACAGTAGGATTGTAGAGTGGTTCAGAGTGCAATCATATATGTTTCAAACAAAGTTTATAAGCAATGAGCCTGTGAAATCAAGATTCGTAACTTCAGAAGGTTAAACCTTCTGTTGACTTCACCTTCCCAAAGATTTCAGGACTAAATATGAGTCTGTGGCCCATGCAGTGGCAAGGGAAGCAATGCTCCATGCTTATTTTTTAATCTTATTTGCAACAGTAGATAAAACAGGCCATCCTCATGCACACGTACACACATGATAGGCACTCTGTTAGTGAGATATTGCAGACCATACATCAGATGCAGTGGTAAAAATTCTAATAATATTGAACAAAACTGAGCAAAATTAACCCACAGGAAAAAAAAAAAAAGATCCTAAACTGCAATCTATTATTCTGTTGACTAATCTATCAAAGGAAGGAGAACTTGCACCACTTGAAACTACACTGGACATTCTTCTTCCCATATAGGATCTATATATATATATATAAATAGCTATATTACAGTTAGAGAATGGGTTTTAGATAACAGAGCTGAAGCTTGAAAGTTGGGTTGTTGATACAGCAAGTGCCAAGATTCCTTTAACACAGAGATACACAAAAAATTGCACAGATATGCAGAAAACAGTAAGAGGTAAGAAAATCTCTATAAAACTGAAATTTTTCTCTACTGTTGGATCACTTTGGCAACAGAGCTTCACTTTGTGAGTGGTGCCTGTGGCTGGATAAGGAGCTATTTCCTGCAGGATTTCTTCTTGAAAGCCTGAACTTTCCCTGTGGGAAATTTTTGTACAGGCAGTAAATGCTTTGCACGCCGTTGTACACTAGCTTGCCAAATTCTTCCCTCTTCCAAACTAACAGAGATAAAAATGTATCTGTGGTATTTTGTGAAAAGCAGTTGTAGCCCTTTTTCTCCCTCTACAGTGTATGTTAGGAATTTTTCACCTTTATTTTGATCTTCCCCAGACTGCTGCGGTTAGGAGGTAGATTATGTCCTGGGCAAGAAAACTGTGTATTTTCTAGTAGACCGCACTGGCCAACTGTTACTTGCCTAAATTCTAGAAAAAATAGCTCTTTGAGTTTAAACCCAGCATAATAATCTGCACTGTTGTTGGAAGACCAAGCATAATAGCAGTGAACAAATGCAAGGTCTGCTTCCTCTCAGTGGTTACAATCTCTATTGCATCTCATACACATCACGGTAAAGGAAGAGAGACCACGTCAGTGGTGTGTGGTGTCAGGGAGAGGTTGCCACAGCATGCGTGGTGTTGCTCACAGAGAGCCAGTATTGAAGTTTTAGTGCTAGATCTCTGGTATAGTCTAGAAGAATTCACAAAATGAAAAAAAAAAGCATGACTCAGAATCCAGGTGAACAGACTCCATTCTGAGATGGACTGCAAGTTCACAGACAGCCTGCTTTACAGCCATCCTCACCTTCATCCTGAAGAATTCAAAGAATGATGACAAAATTACACAAATTTTAGATGACTGTAAATGTAATTTTAAAAATATATTTAGCCTATGTAATTCCATACATTAAATATATATACCCAGTGGTGAAAACTGCACATTCAGATATGAAGGTCAGTCTCTTTAATTCTAATAGATCAGACTTGGAACCTCTTACACCTCCCCTGAAAACTGGGCTGTTGCTGAGGAGGAGAGTCAAGCTAAGAAGCCCCTGACACCTCTGGTGGCATCAGAGTCCATGGTGCAAGTTCCAGGCTCAGCATCGAGTACCAGGGCAGCAGCCTCCTCACTAGGCACCGTCCCCCCTGAGCTTGCCTTCCAGCCCTATGCTTGTCAAGCACCAGAGATCAACACCTGTGCATAAAAAACCCAAATGTTTGTTGTGTGTGCAGATATTTCCAGACATAGTGCAGAAAATTCCCATTGTTTTGCATTAATTAAAACTCTTGCTTAACAAGCACTTGTTTGCAATTCTGTAAATTTCTTTGCTTTTCATTAGTGCAAAATAATAAGAAATAAGCATGTGCACTTTTGACACATTTCATCTTAGGAAGTCAGAACACTTTGCAAATATTAATTAATCTAACACCCCATTTATTTACGAGAAGCCTTTAAATGTTCTCAAGTCATAAACGGTGCTGTACTGTCAGTGCAGCTTGTGTTGGTGATCTCAGCCAGTGCACCTGGGATTAATCATTCTGTTCCAAACAGACTACGGCACATAATGTGTTCCAATATATATGTTTGACAAAGATGACATAAATTAATATTATTAATTATTTTAAGTGGCTTTAGACCTCCTAAGTGCAAGAAGCTTCCTTGTAGATTGTTGTTGGTTTTGTTTTTCTAATAATGAAATTGCATTAAAGAAATTGAGGGTGCAAATTATTGTTCATAATATAAGATACCTTGTATTTTAACACGTAAGGAAGAAGTGCTATGAGTTTCTAAAGAGTTACTGTAGAATTAAGCACATCAGACTTTTTCCAAGATTAGTCTCAAAGCAGTGAGTTAATACCCTAATACAATAGTCTTTGCTTTTGACAATATCCTTTTATACTGGCTTCAACCAGATCAGGATGGGGTCTGATGCAGTATATCCTCTTTTCAGCACACCAGTTGTTAATATATACTTAAACTATGTTGCTTAATAGCGCCTCTGAAGAGAGATTGCCTTGAGAGTATGCTTAAGGTTCAGTATGTGCTCAAGTACTTTGGTGAACTTTAGTACTTTAAAGAATTTAAACCATTTTGACAGGAATCCAGAAATTAGAAGGATTTGGGCAAGTAATTAACTGCATTTGAGAAATGGCTCTCTCGTGTAACAAGCACAGGTCAATAAAAAATAAAATACTGAATGTTTTTTAGAAATGTGGTACCAAGGGTAGTAGAATTATGTGTGATGGACAAAGAATAATCTTTGATCTAGATGATAAAACAAGCCTTTCAGTCTCCTGTTACATGGAGGTATCTGGATAAGGGATGGAGATACCTATGGAAAGTGAGTAAGACTCAAACAAGAAAGCTCAAGTTGAAAATCTTGTTTCAGAAAAATTCCTGTGCCTCCTAGTCTTGAAGGTACCCCATACAGTGAGTGAGCCAGGCTCCAGGACAGAGGCTGCCTTGAGGTACCCTGTTGTATAGGTATGCTGTGGCAGGCTGGGAGTCCCTCACAAAATGCAGGATCCCTGACTCAGAAAGGAAGAAATGCCCCCAGACCCTCTCCCGCTCCTGCGTGCCTTACCTCTCGGCTGCAGAGCAATGTGCCCCAGTCCCGTAGGGGCTGTGTGCCCTTCGCGTTATGCCCCACTTCCATCAGCAGTATGGGGGGACGCACAGCCATCCCAGCTGCACCACCCAGGCTCTCTAGCCTGGCCAGAGCACTTCCTTGAGTGGTGAGAGATGTAGGTCTGCAACCTCTACCCGAGGAGGTGTTGAACCGAAGGTGTCCCTTTCCTGAGAGAATGAGTTATTTAAAAAACCTACATGTAAGTGCTTCTTCTTGTGGAGGTTTTGAGACTGTGAGTTCTGGTTAGCTCCTCAATATGAGAGAGATGGGTATTTCAGATACTCCTTAGGACTCAGTGGTTTTTGGTGTAATAGGCAATTCCATGTTCAGTGTATGACATTTCTTGATAATCATTTGGGGTGTATAATGATCCTGTGTAGGCTATATGGAGTGCAATTCTGGGTACACGTGTGTTACTTGCAGATGCCTAAATCATTTTTTAGATCTATTTCTAAGAGCCTGAAGTAACCTTCTTAACATCAAGGTTAAGTCAACAAGTCAAATTCCACTTCATATCACAAAAATTGAAGAGAAAAAGGTCAACAAAACTAACTGCTAAAATGAGTGGAAGAAAAAGCAGAAAACCACTATTGGAGAGCTGGGGAGTATAAAGATAATTCTTTGCTGAAGGAACTGAAACCATTTTATAAAAGTGCTCTGATGTGTCTTTGAAACTCCATTTCACATAGAGATAGCAATCTTGATTCTCAGCTGGTATAAACTGTCAGCAGTACATTGAAGCCAATTTCCTCCAGCTTCTGATCTGGCCCAGAGATATCATCTACTGCTATCTATACTAGTATCATCTAGTAGCACCTACACTGGCATCAGGATGAAATGTACATGTCTGCATGTGGCTTTGTATCTGACAAAGACACAGAACTGTGCTAACATAGAAGAGAAATATAACTAGTACAGAATAAAATGAATACCAATGGCTGAAAAATTCTGTATACTTGATAATGCACTGGTTACTCTTTAGGGTTTTTTAATTTATTTAAGAGGTGTTTTCTTCAAACTGGCTGGTAGTTATATTAGCTTCATTTATAGACTCTCTCTGATGCAGTCAGTATAAGCATGTATTCCCTCCTACTGAAGGCAGATGTTGTAGTAATATACCTAATGTACTGCTACTGTTTCGTGCAGAGAGGATAAAATACAGGATGTAGTCAGGGAAATGGTGGTCAAGTGTGACAATTACACTGGGTTTTGGCAACAAAAAATGCTATGCTTTTCTCCTTTAGAAATCAAAACATTTGCAACCAGTCAGTTAGAATGCAAAGGCTAATGTGGACAAGAGACTGAAGCTTATTTCACAATATTTTGTCAACAGTCTTTTAGAGCCTCACAGCAGGCAAAGAGGTTTTGTATGGCATCTTTCCTCTTGTGGAAAGCACATGTGCATGCCTATTCTCCTAAGGGAGTTTTACAAGATTTCTGTATGTAGGATGTAAGTTCAGTGATGCCAGCCTGCAGGAACGCAGGTCTGGAGATGTGGAGTGCGATGGTACCGGCTGCATGACTACTGCCTGAGGTGAGAGATTCCAGTAATTTTCCCTGCTGTTATGGGAACCGTCGTATGTAATTCCAGTTTTGACAGGCTTTTCTGCAATTGGTATTTGGCTATTGGACACACCTTTTGCTGGAACACGACACTGCCCCTCAGGCTGTGATCTGACAGTCTGCGGCAGTGCTGCTGCCTCTGCTCCTGTGCTAATGCCAGAGCCTGCACAGCTCTGCACCGGAACCATGTGGGGAACTGACCTGGTTTGAAAAAAAATCCCACCACAGCATCAAAGGCCTATTTTCTTAGTTGGATCCGGCACAAATTCCTGTGCTGGATCAATGAATGGCTATAGAAATACTTGTGATGGCATGGTGGTGGGAGAGTCAAGGGGTTGGGAGCAAGTGCCTGGGGAGGAATAGGTGGCAGCCGCGTGAGGTGACTCGGCTGATGCAAACTTGCTCACTGCCCGGCTCTAGCGTAGGTGTGTGTACTTGCACCACCGCTGCATTGATTCAGGTTTGTGCTCAATCGAGCAGATTTAAATGACTGCATCAGGCACAAGACAAAGAAGAATTTAACCTTTTCTTATGATCATAAGCTGCAAAATATACCATTGCTGCTGGAATGCTGGGGCTGCTGTAGCACTGCAACCAAGCCCAGGCGAGGTCTTGATGTGCTGCTACATGCAAAGGTAAAGACTTGTCATTGGTACCAGTCAATTTGCCTACTGTGTACACAGCACTATATTTTTAACATCTCTGCCACCATTCAGCATGTGGAGTGTGTTCTGGCATGCATTTTAAAATGGCTGTATCACCACTGCATTAGCAGGTAGGCGGTTTGAAATAATATTTGAAAGACCTTTAAGCAGACGAACTCTAAAATTTGAAATTAATTTGCCTTGAATAAATTTGGCCTGAAGATGGGTAGAAATCTGAGCTGTACCAGTCAACTGTAGTTTGGCTTTAGCTCCACAGGTACTTGCAGTTACACTCATTCTGGCGTTACGCAACCACCACTCCTGCATCTGGATACAAGGGCAACATGTGTATAAGTAGTTCTTTAGTGTGATCTGACTCTTTTTAAAGGAAGGTTGTAATTAGGAAAGGATTTTCACTAGGTACATGGTGTTGAAAGTTTGATTCTTAAAATCACCTCTTCTGAAAAATTCTGACATCAGAATATGATTAACTGTGCTATTCCTGTCGTATCTTATTTCAGGAAGTCCACAGTAGTGCCATGGAAGCGGGAGAGTATCATTTTACATAGCAGGCAGATTTAATTTCGAGATGTATGCTGACAGCCTATGTTACTCCTTCTGTCATAATAAAACAAAGTAATTAAGTTTGGAAAACCTCAAATAGTCTTTTTACTTGGTCTTTAGAGCTGCTGAAAATACTTTTATGGTCAGAAATCCACCTTTTTTGCTTCTGAAGAGATAGTAGAGAGCTACTGGCCTTCCAGCTCTGTCCTAGTGTACCAATGGCTACATAGTGGACAATTTATCTGTTCGTTAATATAAGGTTAGACCCTGAAGTCCATACATGCTTTTTATTCCAGTGCAGTTCTCCCTAAAGTCAAAAGATTTTTTTCTGAATAGGACTGATTAAACATGTCAGGAATTAGATCTGTATTTGTTTAGTGCCAACAGTGTGTTCAGTACTGTCAAGTATGTAATTGTTTCTATCTCAGGCATTTAAAATCCTTTATATACTCCAGTGTCTACAGACTAACTCAAATAACTCCATGTTTTTTGATGAAAGACTCTTTCAGATTTTCCATAGGGCCATAGCAATAACCATAATTTCAGGATGGGATTTCAAAACCTTTGTGAAGAAGTGACTTTTTTTCTTTTTTTTCTTTTTCCTGGTCCTGCAATGAAACCCTGTGTGGAATTTCCTTTTTCTAATTGTGAAATTAAATTATTGCAAAGGCAAGGAAATACATGCTGAAATTCAGGACCTACTGAATAGCAAAAAACTTTCTATGGAAATGGAGCTCAGAACTTAAATTATAAATGTATTGGTTCATCTCATATGAAGTTCACTTGTCAAAGGATATCTGACACTGTGCTACTAATGATTTAAATAAAGTAATATGCTAGAAAAAAAGATCCCTGAAGCAGTGAAGAAGTAAGTGACCTCCTTACCACCTGTTAGATGGTGGGGAGGTTCTCCAGCACAGCTCTGAGGCCACCCCAGGGCAAGTTTACTTGTCCCCCAAGACAAAGGTGGTGGTTCCCAGGACTGCAGAGATTGACAGGATCTGCCATCCTGTCTGATCCCTCTCCCCTTTCCATTAGTGTTTCCGATCTCAGTGCTTCTCCGCGCCAAGCTCTGCCTTTCAGGGGCCAGGACTGGGAGGTCAGAAGGGCAGAGGCAGTGAAGAGCTGAGTACCTCAGCCTCAGGATGCAGAAAAGGCAGAGGCAGATCCACTTTGCACCTGCCTTCTGAGTAGGTCCTGCTTTGAGCAGATTGGACAAGATGACCTTCACAGCCCTCTTCCAGCCTAGGTTGTTTATGACTTCGTGTTTTTATGAAAAAAACTACTCTCCAGTATGATTCATTTGAAAAGCATGAGCAATTTTTCATGTAGCATCTATTTATAGTTATTGCATATTCTCATATTCTCAACATTTAAAGGAAATTTCAGAGCATTTCTACTGCTCAGTTCTTCAACCTTGGATTAATGGCAAATATTTCTCTTTTGGCTTTGCCTCTGAATATCTTCTTATTGTATTGATATATGGAACTCAGCTCCTGATGTCTGAATAAAACCGAGTATGCATGTCCTTAAGCAAGACCTCAGTGCTCCTAAGCCACCTGTGTAATTTTAGAGCCATTTTTTCTGTTATGCCATTAGTGGAACATATGTGACCAATAAAGAGATATTGAAGTGCTGCAATTTATGAATTAATTGTTTCAAGTAACTACTAAGACTAACATTAAATAGGTGATTCACTTGTACCAGAGGTACCAGCTAACAAATATATAGTGGTAACAAGTGTATGACAAATAATCAAAGAAATTAAATTGTTTACAAAATGGTAGTATATTTAATGAGTCAAATCCAGTCCAGTAACAAAAAGAATTTTTTCAGTTTGTCCTTTGAATTGTAATTTAATAATAGAGACAAAAATGGCTGAGCAGGGGAAGCAACCTATCAGTCAAATTGTCATACCTTTACTTTCAAAGAGCATTTTATTTCACAAATAGTTCTGTTAATTTGGTATAACAGATGGGAGAGTATCACCATTAAGTCATGCAGCCTTGAGGTTGTAAGTGAAGACCTGAGGCAAGGTTAGCTTTAGTATCACGATTTTTTCCAACTGATAAGTCTGAAATAAACACTGTCTGCTCTCAACAGAAACATTGAGGAGAGCAGGATGTTAAGTTTTATTATGCATCCTGTTTTTCAGTCTGCTCAGTATTACTTTTAAAAACTTGCAGAGTCTTCTGCAGGCTTTGTGTGAGCAGAAAATACAGCTATTCTTTTGCTTGCTGAAAATTAGTATCAAGCACTTCTACAATACAGTCTAGACAGGAAATTGCCTTGTCCTTCAGCAGAAAATTGATTAGGTAACTCATTACATCAGTCATCTAAGACACTCCATCCTTTGAAAATTTGTTTTCTGTGGTTCTGATAAATGTAAGATCTATAGGTCTTCTCTTCTAAGTAGGTGAGTCATCTTGGGCTGGACATTTCACACATGTTTTCTTAGGACAGCAATTCTCTGTGGCTAAGCCAATTGAAAAAAAACCATTAAACTTACCTGATGCTTATCTGTAGGGTGCTCAGGGTACAGGACAGAACAAGCCTCCTATAAAGAACTTATGGTACTTCTGCTCCTCTTCGGCTCGTAACCGATGGCTTTTGTTCGGGTCTGAAATGTTTGCACTCCCCCAAGAGCGTGCTCTCAGTAGAACCTGAATCTCCCCAAGGTACTTTCTTTTCATTGTTATCTATTGGTTTTCATTTAAGTGTGTAGATCACAGCATATACTTTAACTCTGTAGATCAGCTCAGAAAAATTCTTGCTTACATGATGCATTCTTCTTCTGATGCATTAGTGTTTGCATGTTAATCGCAATTATCTGACTTTTAGCATTTGCAGTCAGCACATGACATAGGTGAACCTAAAAACGTGCCCCATGGATTCCAGCCAACAGAAAAAAATAAGTCAGAGAGTAAAGAAGTGCAGCAATTTATACCAAATTATGACCAGGCCACTTCCATCAGCAGTATGAGCATGAACAGAACAATAAATGAGCTGAACGTTGAGTGTATGACACTGCAAAAAGGCAAGCAATTAATAAATCAGTCTTTAAAAATAGTGAAGAAAAGAAAGACTGTAAAAGACACAGTTAAAAAAAAAGACTTTTTAACAATGGCTCACAAACGGGTTTTGTCCTTTTTTCCCCCTAAATATGTAGTTTTACAATCTTGATTTGGACTGAAAGCGATTCTAAAAAATGCAGGAAAAAGCAAGAAAGTATCCTTCAAAAAACTAAAGCCTTGCCCATGCAAGCTGTTGTGGTTTCAGGTCAGCTCAGTCGGTAACAAAGCACCACGAAGCTGCTCACTCACCCCCCACCCCCTCGCCTGGCCACATT
>VYZV01022021.1:10464-31058 GCA_013401275.1 Pandion haliaetus | reverse complement strand
TACCAACGTCACTCCCCACCTAGAGGCGGGTCTGACATTTTGGCGCGTCCGACATTTTGGGGCGGCAAATTTTCCAGCAACTTCTTAAAGGGGCCACCTCTGCAGCCCCCCTCCCCTGCCACCAAAGAAAACCGTGCCACACAAACCCATAACAATTTTTATCAATGTAACTGACTTTTCTTTCAAATTTCTGCTTATGACCAACTGGACATATTTTATGGTGCCATTTAGTATCACTGGTGTGGTCACTATGGCAGTTTGATTTTAATAAGCTTTAAACAGGCATTGCCAAACTGAAGGTTAGCTCTAAGGGTTATGATTTAGAGTTATCAGATTTACTCTGTATTATACTGTGAAAGGAAAACAAGACATGGCCTCAAACCATGACATTTAGATGGACGCTTCAGAAACTCAGAGACTGGAGCTTGGCAGTCTGATGTGGGGTTTTAATTCTGCCTGGTTTAACAAAAAGGTCACTTTGTAAAATTTAAATCTGAATTCACAGTCCTATTTCAATTTACCCACAAGTTTTAGAAAGTTGTTCAGATTCAGGGTCTTAGTAAAAAATGTAGCATGGGTTGAAATATGTTCTTACTTTCAGTTCTCAAATAATTTTACAGTCCAGGGACATTTTTAGGGATATAAATAAAAAAAGGTTTTAATTGTGGCAAAGTCAAAACTGCAGTTGTTCACATGGACTATTTGCTTCCTAAGTTGAAAGAGAGGAAGGAGTTTGACTTCTACAAGTGAAAGGCAAGGATCAGCTTAAACTGCGTTGGTTCAAATACTGTGATTTAAGAGAAGGAAGAAAAGATGTAAAGCAACATAAATTAACAAGCTATTTCTTAAATTGAATCTTTCCTCTTGGCTTGGTTTGTAGATCCCTGCATCTAGTAAGCTGTTTCCTTGCTCTGTTGTGAAAGAATCAGTGTGGATATTCAACATTATGATCTGTATTTATGACCTCATAAAGACAAACTAGCTACATATTAGTACTGCTTCTGACTGCATTTCTTTAAGCTGAGTTTATGGAGGAATTAATCCTGCTGAGTGCACACACTGCAGTCAGATGGCATTGTTAACTTTGCCATTGATCGAAAGAGCAAAGAGAATTTCTGATCAATGTCTTGCAGCCCTCTTTTAACTCTCTGTTGGTACCTGACTTCTGGCATTTACCAGTTCTTCAAACAGCCTTTATTGCTTACCCATCTGACCACCTTACCTGACGGATTTTGAGGAGTTGATGTCTGTCAGATCTTAGAGGTATGTATTTCTGAGAAGCAAAAACTATGATTATTTGATGGGACATTGGTGAGCTAGTTTGTATATGATTTAATTGTCTCTCCCCTGACCAATGCAGTCATCAAATTGTATTGTATGTTCCATGCAAAAATTTATTCCGTAATGGTCTTCCTGCAGTCTCAGGCTCTAGACTCTACAGCAGCAGATGCTAGAACAATATTCTTCCCATGGTGTTGATAAACAAGCCAGCTAGCTCATGATGAGGTATCAATCAATCCCTGATGCCCATAGTTAAAATTTTCTGTTCCTGGTGCCAGAAGTTATGTGCAAAGCTAGTCATCACTGACTTCTTATTGCTAGCTGTGGTGTCTGACACATCAGTAGTAACAAGCTATAGATATATACAGACTGAGGCAAAATGGTTTTACTAAAGGACATTTGCCCCCTCTGGAGCTTTATTCTTCAAGAGAGGTCTTCCAAGCAATACATGAAATATTCATTTGTTCTTGAGTTGTCATTTGTCTGTGTCCCCTTATACTTGCTGTAGCTGAAGCACTGAGTCTACTGCTCTGTATTTTATCTCTTTGTGTTTTGACTAATACAATCACTATATTTTAAGTGAAAAGATTATCTTCTCTAGCTCTTTCTCCTGAGCAGTTGATTTGTGGAGATTAGAAACTCATTAAGCATTCATACCCTATGATGATGGGTGTAGCCTACACAATCAAACAGACAGATTATTGGAAATGTGTGTAAGGTGCAACATAAAACATATTTAGATAGCAATTGAGTGTAAATATTTCATAGCAGAAATCAGGTGCCAAGTCTGAATGCTTCCATCCAAAGAACTGACTGCATTTTTCAAATTAATGTCCTTTTGGCAGCACATAAACAATTTAAAAATAAAACCAACTTCATGCAGTCCTCCCATGAAATTCTCAGTTTACATACCTATGCAAATTTACCCTGTTACTAAATCAGATTACTCACTTCACAGACAACGAAAATGCATATATTTAGGAACTTGGCATACTAATAATATTAGATTTCAAATTATCTCTTAAGCTAACAAAAATAAACCTGTTTTATTTTTCCTCTGTAATGTGAAATAAGAAAACATTTTCTAAGGAGGTCCCACAGAGGGCACAGAACAGATCACATCCCAGTCAAATTATAGTTACCTTAAACTAGTTTCTTTTTATTCTGCATTGAGACAATACTTGCTCTAATCTAAAACATAAACATTTTTTAGTGATATTGTAATTTAGATAATTTGTGAGAGACAACTACTCTGCTATCAATTTACCCAGTAAAAATATGTAAGAGGTCTAGTATTATTTATGCTATATATAGAATGAAGAATTAACATTAATAATAGCATTAATAATTATATTGTCATTGTTGAATATCCAACCATTCTTTCACATTACGTGTTGCCTAGCCTCTAATGCACAAAATGGTTTAAACTGCTACTTCCTTGCACAGGCATTTTGTCCTCCTGTCTTTGGCTCCCACCCTTTGTTCCCATCATTGGTTGAATTCTCTGCCTCACCCATCATCTCAGTTGAAACTTTTGTCTTCTCTTGAATTGTACTTCTTTTTTGGTAACATTTTGGTAACACCTTTCCATTTTCTTTGGTGTCCTTTCAAATATCTCACCTACATTATCCTTCGCTGATGACTGCATTTCCTCCTTTACTAATGTTGGATTCCTGCCCCAACACAATGTATTCCCATACTTATAATAATCCTAACCTTCAAAAGCCATTCCTCTCAAACATCCCTGGCAGCTTCTTTTCTGGTGCTTTCACCAGGGTCCTGGTGCTAGGAATATGAAGAGGGAGGTCCCTGCTGTGGAGGGAGACCACACTGGTGAATAAAAACTATTCTGTGAGATGCTCCAGCAGGACAGACCTAAACTGGCGTCATCAGTGCTTTGAGAGTACTATGTGTAGGAAATCAGACTTCTCTTTACTACCTCAAGCAGAAGTGATTTTTTTTTCCTAAATAAAAACAACAAATCTCTCTATCACAATATTTTGCAACTGTCAAACTGGTAAAATCTTTAGGTCAGAATTTTCAGAAAATGCATGTATACTTTAGCTCCAAGATTTTTCAGCTAATGTATGCTTCTGCTTCTGGATTTGTATATGTAAACCCCATTTGGGTGGGTGAATTTTCTGTATATTGGTATGATCAGTTGCACCTGAAGGTGTTAGTGCTTGAGCTATTGCTCATGTGCAAAAAAGGTTCAAGTCTGAGAATTTTTCAGCATTGCCTCTGAATAAGTAGGTTCCTTTACATTTCAATCTGATATTAAATGAATGTGATTTTTTTCAGCATTGGGATTCTCAATTATTTTATTTATAGCAAGGATATTTCAACTGCTGCATGAATATGTTATCACACGGGTCATTGCAAATACCCATGTTTCAGCATGCATGAACACGGTACAATTTTACAATAAAAGTATGTAAATTAACATTCCCATACATCTGAAAGTCCTGCTGGTCTAAACAAGAACTTTGAAAATTTAATTCCATATCAGGTACATTTCTTAAGAAAATAGTTTTTTAAAAAGCCACTTTACCCTTAACTGAAATGAGAGACTGGTCTGGCTTTTTTTTTTTTTTTAGCCCTGGTTTTATGCCAACTTAAATTTTTCATACATAAGATCGATACATGAACACAGCTTGAAAGAAAGATACTGATCAGTGTGTACTATGGAACACTGAAAATCCCCATGGAAATGGGACACAGCTAGATCAGACATTTTATTTTTCCAACTTTTTCCAAATCTAGTGTAATTCAAAAAAGAAAAAACTGCACATATACTGTATCAGTGATTTTGCATCCATTTCTTAAATCTCTTCAGATTCAAAGTGCTATCTCTGCACAGCTTAAGCCTGACTACAGCGAATGCTGCATATCTTGCTGCGTGAGGAGGCAGCAATAATAAGTCACTTCGTGCAAAGTGAGTCACACTCAGACAACGAGCACAGCAGGAGTCCAAACAGTGAGCGCAAGGCAGCATGGCTCAGTATACTACTGCTCAGCAGTTCCAGGCTGTGTTGAGTAGTTTAGAAGTGAAAATGAGAGGCGCAGAGAGTACCAAAGACTCTCTTTAGTCCCCCATGACAGCGTAGTATGCTTCTGGTGACCTAGGACTACATAGTCCAATCATGAAATACTTAGATGTTAGGTCTTGGTAGTCCTATAGAAAGACCACACCCTATTAAAAGAGGAAAAGGAAAATTTTTCTTTTTTTTTTTTTTCCCCCAGTCGTCAGCAATGAACAGGAAAAATGTGATATCACTGACCACAGATGAATCCAGCTTGACATTATAAAATGTGTTCACCTCTGTTCCAACACTAGCCAGTTTGTCTGAGCAGGCTAGAATAGCCCTAATATTTTTATAAAATAAGCTGAAATTGAAGGAGTTCAGTAATTATATTAGATGAGTTAATAAGCCAGTTAGATATTAATTTATGGTTCTTAGAAAGAAATATGTTTTAAGTTGTGCTCTAGTATGTATAAAGAGCTATGAAGACTGCCAACCACTTGAAGACAGACAGATAAAGAGGTTGTTTTCTCTTATGAGATATATTTGAAGGTTTCTTTTGCTAAAATTTTCTGCCACTGCTACCACTGATTTAGTGCTACTTCTGATAACAACAGTAAGGGTGCTCATATGGCCAAGGCTTTAGGAGTTACTCTCATCCTTTCAGCACTAAGCAGATTAACAGAAGTGTGCATCAGACTGTAGGTTGATGATAGGAAGTCATCCACAATATATCCCCACTTGCAGAACTATTGTTGCTGTAAGAATGAATGAATACTACTAAAATTTTGAAGCTATTCATATCACTGATAGCTAAGCGCTGAAATTAGCTATGTAGGTTAGCTAATTAGTTTTCCCTGACTCCCTTCAAAATCAAGGGAAAGTGGGTCATCTCTTCTTAAGGGTCATCTTAGGGATCTTCTGTGTTAGCCCTCTCCTTTGAATTTGCCTCTAGATGAACCTTTTCTGCATTGACTAATCAGACAAGGCAGAAGACTGAAGGGCTGAATTAGGCTCCTGAAGATAAATATTTGTCAAGACCATGTTGGGTAGGTGAGACCTGAGGACAGACCTGGGCTGTGTTTCACCAGAACTGTCTTTTTAGCCACTTGACTAAAGCAGACTTTGTAGGCTTGTTTTTATGGTGTGACAGTACTAGAATTGGTGGAACTTTATTATATGTCAAGAGTATGGCTTTATGCATTAGAAAGACTAAATTGAAATAGTAGCTGTGAAACACCTTTGATGTTCATGGGAACTTTCCCTAATGAGGAAATACATTAAGTACTTAGAGACTTCACATTTTACTGTTTAATATATTTCAATATGGTAATAATTGTCCCATGTTACATGGTTATTACCAATGATAGACAAGAACCATTTTTGTTGTTGCAGAATTAACAGCAATTTGTGTTCGTACTCTTCATTACATCACACTAATGCTTAAAGTTTTATGGCTGTAAAAATATTCCATGAAAATTGAAAGTTGGCATCAGGTGGTCCACAAGATGCTTGCTTTCTGTTTCATTATTCCAACAGATCAATGGAACAAAGCTTGCTTCCTCTTAAAGCCTTCTGAAAATTCAAAAGCAAAAAATATCCTTTTCTGATTTTCCTTCATATACTGTCACTTTCATAATGAAAATTTTGTATCATGCAGGATTTCAGTGTTTGTGGTATACTTCGCTTGTCAAGGTGAATTATCATTGATGAGAACACATCCATTTTAAAGGAAGGTAAGCAATAGGAGAATCAGTTTCTCTTAGCAGCAAAAGATACAAACTTGTCCCTTGTGAAAAATGTAGTGTCAAAGAGAAGCCCAAATACCTGGGAATTTTCGTTAGGCCATAGAGTTGTTAACAAGTACAAGGAAAATATATTTTTTTTATTTATTTATTTTAAACCATGGGAACTGGGATTTCTACAGGTGAGGATTTTTTGTTCAGCGTGTTCTGAGGTAGCTGAGGGATGCGTCTTGTTTTTCATTCTTGATCTCAGGGTTTTTGTTTCAAACGGTTCTCACTCCAACATGTATTTCCTTTTTGCATTCTCAATATCCCTTATTTTAATATATGAACATCTGCAAAAAAGATCTTGAGTCACTGATCTGGGTTACTTAGAGGATTTCCTTTGAAACCTTAATTGTGGACTGTTGTGACATAGAAAATAGAGTTTTCATATTGAAAGTAAACTCTATATTACAGATCTTGATAATTTAAAATGTATATTTATTATTGTTTTAATAAACTGGACCTGAAAATCATAACTTTCTAAATAACTGTTAACTTTTTCAACACCAGTTTGATGTGTTAATTCTATGTAGAACCAAACTTTTTTCTTAGAGTTCTGAATATTTTCCCAAAGGTAAAAATTTAGTCCTGTTATTTGTGGCTTCTTACTCATCCCATAAATAAAGCATGGACTCTTATAATAAAAGGGAAAAGAGGCAAGTTTTCATCAGTTATAGGATTTTGGTGAATGCGAAATGTTTTAACCCTGAGGGATTTAGTAATTTTTATATTGCTTTATGTCCTGGTTTCACCTGGGGTAGAGTTAATTGTCTTCCTAGTAGCTGGTACAGTGCTGTGTTTTTGAGCTAGGTATGAGAAGAATGTTGATAACACACTGGTGTTTTCAGTTGTTGCTAAGTAATGTTTAGGCTAAAGTCAAGGCTTTTCAGCTTCTGATGCCCAGCCAGCAAGAAAGCTGCAGGGGCACAAGAAGTTGGGAGTGAACACAGTCAGGGCAGCTGACCCAAAGTGGCCAACGGAGTATTCCATACCATGTTACATTTCAGGAACTGGGGGGCGCATTGCGGCGCGGGGATTTCTGGGTGCATCGGTCAGCGGGTGGTGAGCAATTGCATTGTGTATCACTTGTATATTCCAATCCTTTTATTATTACTGCTGTCATTTCATTAGTGTTATCATTATTATTNCTGCGTGGTGCTTAGTTGCTGGCTGGGGTTAAACCACGACACCTTAGTTAACCATTTCCTACAAAACAAGAAACTTTCCTTTGCTTGGTTTTCAATTTTCTTCATGGTTTATAAAGATTATTAAAAATTACATAGTATGATTTGTAAGGGATTTTGTTGTTTGCTTCACCCCCCCCCCCAAAAAGGACCACAGAAGGCAATAATACTGTTAGAATAACTACCCTCTTACTCATCAACAATAGGTATGTAGAAATAAACTGTCCTAGCATCATGACAATCTAATTTCCAAGCTAAAGATTTTACTCCAATGCTTATTTCTCCACAGAGTCTTATCGGGTTCATGTCATTGAAACACTGTCTACATAAGTGTATTTGCTTTGACACAAAATTCATGTAATGCTGTGGAGAATGAGGCACCTAATGCTGAGGTATAACACACAGGCTACATACAAGACCATGTAAGACCATTCTTAACTTTAACACAGTATTTGAGCACTCCCAATAAAGGTAGTAGGACTGCCTGGATGAAGATAAGCATTACAGTGCTTAAACAAATACCAGTATCAGAGGTAAGTTAGTTAAATGCTAGTGTCTAAAAGTAAGACCTATAAATGAATGTGAGAATAGTTTCAGTTCTTAGTGTAACTTTTTTAGACTGTTTTGCTCGTGGGCAGAAGAGACATGTATGACCTGGTCATCTGGTAGCAAGAACCAGACCATCTCTAACCAGGACGACCAAATTCAGTGATCACTGAATCATTTCCTGTAAATTCAGATACTTCTAGTGTAAATGTTTAATCTCAGTCAAGTTTCTATGTTGCACACACTAGGTAAGCAGGAGCATTTGCTGGTTATATATTAATATACATTCCTTTTTGTTTTCATTACTTACATCTTTACATAGGTAGCTCAATAAACTGAGAGAAAAGCTTGAACAGATACATAATAATGAACCAACAAAGGAAAAAACACAAATCATAAGAGGACATTGTCTTTCTGTTTTCATAGCAGCAAAATCATTCATCTATCTTGACTTTTGTAAGGTTTTTGACACAATCCCACACAACATCCTTGTCTCTAAATTGGAGAGATATGGGTTTGACGAGTGGACTGTTAGATGGACAAGGAATTGGCTTGATGGCCACATCCAAAGAATTGCAGTCAATAGCTCAATGTTCAAACAGAGATCAGTAACAAGTGATGTCCCTCAGGGACCTGTATTGGGACCAGTACTGTTCACTGCCTTTATTAATGACATAGACACTGGGATTGAGTAGGAAGTTGCAGATGACATCAGACTGTGTGGTGCAGTTTAATTCTCTAGAGGGAAGGTATGTCACCAGAGGGACCTTGACAGGCTTGAGAAGTTGGACAATGTAAACATCATGAAATTCAACAAGGCCCAGTGCAAGGTCCCGGATCTAGGTCAGGTCAATCCCCAGTATCAATATAGACTGGGGAATGAATGGATTGAGAACAACTCTGCAAAGAAGGACTTAGAGATAGTGGTAGATGAAAAATCGGACACGAGCCAATGATATGCACTTGTGGTCCATAAAGCCAATCATATCCTGGGCTTCATGGAAAGAAGCATAGCCAGTGGGTTGAGGGAGGTGATTCTCCTCCTCTACTCTGCTCTCATGAGACCTCACCTGGAGTACTGCATCCAGTTCTGGGGCCCATGGTACAAGAAAGGCATGGACCTGTTAGAGCAGGTCCAGAGGGCCACAAAAATGGTCATAGGGTTGGAACAACTCTCCTATGAAGAAAGGCTGAAAGAGCTGGGGTTGTTCAGACTGGAGAAGGGAAGGCTCCAGGGGACTTATTGCAGCCTTTCAATATATAAAGAGGGCTTATAGGAAAGATGGAGAGAAGCTTTTTACCAAGGCCTGTAGTGACAGGACAAGAAGAAGCAGGTTTAAACTGAAGGAGGGTAAGTTTAGATTGGACATAAGGAAGAAAATTTTTACAATGAGGGTGGTGAGACACTGAAACAGGTTGCCCAGAGAAATTGTGGATACCCCATCTTTGGAAATGTTCAAGGTCAGGTTGGATGGGGCTCTGAGCAACCTGATCTAGTTGAAAGATGACCCTGCTCATGGCTGGTTGGAAATAGATGGTCTTTAAAGGGCCCTTCCAAACCAAAACATTCTATGATTCTATGATTTTGTTCTCTGTCTTAACAACCTTACTTTTAGATACCTGAATTTAGGTTCTAAACTCAGTACTATGACATAAGATAGAGTGCTTGGAATTATAACAGGCAGTTCAATGCAAACATTAATTTAGTATTCAGTTGCAGTAAAACAAGTTAATTAAACATTAGAAATTTTATGAAAGAGGTAAAGATTAAACCATGAATGTCCATCCATCCATCCATCTTTATATATGTATTTGTAGCTACATAGACATTTGTATTTAATATATATGTATTCAGATACAAATTTACATATATAACTATGTCCGTCTGTATACCTCTCCATGGTACACCTGTATCTTGAATATATCAGCAGTTTGGGTTCTTCCAACTCAGAAAGGATACTAGACTTAGACAAGGTAGGAAGAAAGGTGAGAGCGGTGATCAAAAGTAGCTATATGACAAGCATATGAGAAAGACTATGAATCTTTAGCCTGGAGAAGAGACAGCTGAAGTGAATACTATAGAACGCTCTACAGTCATGAATGTCAAAGTGTAATATTTAGGACATGAGTGCAATTTAGCATTAGCTACCGTAAGCTAGAAGTAAACTAGAAGTAAATTATTCTACTGATAGAATTAAATCTGGCCAGGGATGTCAAGGGCAACAAGAAAAGCTTCTATAAGTATGTTGGTGTCAAAAGGAAGACTAGGGAAAATGTGGGCTCTCTCTGGAAGGAAATGGGAGACCTAGTTACCTAGGACATGGAGAAGACTGAGGTACTCAATGACTTTTTTTTGCCTCAGTCTTCACTGGCAAGTGCTTCAGCCACACTGCCCAAGACGCAGAAGGCAAAGGCAGAGACTGGGAGAATGAAGAGCTGTCCACTGTAGGAGAAGATCAGGTTTGAGACCATCTAAAGAACCTGAAGGTGCCCAAGTCCCTGGGACCTGATGAGATGCACCTGTGGGTCCCAAGGGAACTGGCGGATGAAGTGGCTAAGCCACTATCCATCATATTTGAGAAGTTGTGGCAGTCCAGGGAAGTTCCCACTGACTGGAAAAGGAGCAATATAACTCCCATTTTTAAAAACAGAAAAAAAGGAAGACCCAGGGAACTACAGGCCACTCAGTCTCACTTCTGTGCCCAGAAAGATCATGGAGCAGATCCTCCTGGAAACTATGCTAGTGCACAGGGAAAATAAAGAGGTGATTGGTGACAGCCAACATAGCTTCACTAAGGGCAAATTGTGCCTGACAAATTTGGTGGCCTTCTATGATGGGGTTATAGCATTGCTGGATAAGGGACGAGCAACGGATGTCATCTACCTGGACTTGTGCAAAGCATTTGACACTGTCCCAGACAACATCCTCGTCTCTAAATAGGAGAGACATGGATTTGACAGATGGACCACTTGATGACTAAGGAATTGGCTAGATGGTTGCACTCAAAGAGTTGCGGTCAACAGCTCAATGTCCAAGTGGAGACCAGTGATGAGTGGCGTTCCTCTGGGGTTAGTATTGGGACTGGCACTGTTTAACATCTTTATCGGTGACATGGACAGTGGGATTGAGTGCACCATCAGCAAGTTTGCTGATGACACCAAGCTGTGTCATGCTGTTGGCTCCAGACGGACTTTGACAGGTGGGCCCATGCAAACCTCATGAAGTTCAACAAGGCCAAGTGCAAGGTCCTGCGCATGGGTCGGGGCAATCCCAAGTACAACTACAGGCTGGGCAATGAGTGGATTGAGATAAGCTCTGCAGAGAAGGACTTGGGGGTGTTAGTGGATGAAAAACTGAATATGAGCCAGCAATGGGCACTCACAGCCCAGAAAGCCGGTCGCATCCTGGGCTGCATCAAAAGAAGCGTGACCAGCAAACTAGATTGTTTTGAAACTCCAGGAGTGTGTGTGTGTGCTTGTGTGTGCAGTCATTCATGACACAGATGCAGGATGAAATATTTTAACATAGTATTACCTTCACTATTGTCTGAATTGAAATAGAATTTTCAAATACAATCTTTCATGTTAATTTAAAATAGTTTTTCCTACCCTCAAACATGATGCCATGTCTATGTTATAATTGTTTGTTGATTATGAGAGCTGAGAAAATCTCCCCTAATAACCTCAGATTTTGCATTTTGCATCTTTCCAGTCTTTTTCCCAATGATTATTTTTTAAATGTTCTCAACCCTGTTGATATGTTGATTTATTAATTATCAGCTTTTCTCCACAAGCCTCCAGATTTTCTTTGTGAATTTTTTCCAGTAACAGAATACAAAGTCTTTTGTACAGTTAGATTGGTCTCTCATGATTCTTCTATTTAGTTTCCTATACTTTTCTTAAAGGAGTCTCTGCTGAATTTATGACTTGGAAAGTCTTTAACACAACACAAATGAGGAAAGATAGGTATTGTATCTTCATAAATCTCTTAGTAAGAACCCTGAAATCTCTATGAAATTGAGAAAGCTTGCTCTTCACAAGACAAATCTGTTTTATAAATTTCTCCTTTATATTAGCATTTGCAGAGATTTGTCCCTTAAGATACTTTATCCTGAGTGGCTTTCAAATTCTATGATACTGATATGAGTATTTTACATAAATTTTTGAAATTTCTTTAACTGAAACATATTCTATGTCAGTGCAATAGTAAAATGATATTATTTATAATTATAAACATAACACCAAGCATATTTCTCATTTATATGTGTTAATTATTCAATTTATAATATTAATTATAGTAAAAATAAACACTAGCAACATGCTAACCTTGTTGATCTTAGGAACTGACATCCTGTTGTAGGCTACTGAACCTCAAAAATGAATTGAGAGTTTATTGTCTGAGATTGTTAATAGACAAAGGTAGCATTCATTTGATGTCAATGTAATATTCATGGAGTGTGGTCAGTGTCAGATTCATGACAGAACTGAATTATTAATGTAATTAGCAAAGAGATAAAAGCATTTGGAAAGAAGAAAAAGAATGTTGCATATCTGTAGGGTTTTTCCTGTCTGCCACTTCTTTGCATTTCAAAAAAATTTCCAAAGAAGCCATATCTCTGCAGCAAATAAAAAACATGCCTTGTTATAGATTTCTCATAGATTTCTCATACCCTAAATGTTCTATAGGTTTCTTTTTTATTAACAATTTCTGTAAAAAACATCCTGAAATTGCCTGGTGGTTTTAAACAATTTTCCACCCAGAACATAGAACTTCCCTTAAGCTGATTAATCAGTCTGGTCGTGTATGCTATGCATGGCATTATGGCATCACACGTTTTATGTTGGCATCCTTGATAATAAACACAGCAATCACTGGCCAATGTTTTGTCAGAATGGTTGTTTTTTTCTGTTTTGCTTTGGTTTTAATTTTGATGGACATGATATAATCTAGTTTTGTACTCTTGCCAAATACCCTACTGTACAGCCTGTCTCCAAAACCACATTTCTCCCAGCTATGTTTTTTCAATTCCACAGGAGTTACATAATAGTAAATACTAAACAAGGAAAAACAAACTGTGAAACATGTTCATCAATGGATTCTGTTCATTTTCAGCCATAAATATGTCATGAATCCTGTAAGGAAAAGTGATAATGAGTGGCCATGTTAGTAAAGATTGCACTTTAAGTCAATTGAGTATGTATAAAGAACTGTAATCCTACTTCATCCTGTCTTGTGTTTAACTTTTCAACTTAAACAATTGCTGCACTTCAGTATGCTTGTATTTATGTACATGTATGAGTAACCTAAGAGTGAATAAAAGATCATTAAAGTAGTTTACTGTATGTAATAACCCAATTTACTAATTGTCTTCATGGGATAAAAACAAAAAAAAAAAAAAAAGGTAAAAGAAAAGGCAAAATCTCTAGACAGCAACATATAATGAATTTTTGTTATGTGACTAAATAATTCAATTGACAATCAAAAAAACCCAACAATCGATAGGCCTATTCATAGGCTCATTCATAGGTCTATTTATAACTGAGAAGCCACAGTTCTTGTGCTGGATTTGCAGCACAGGCTGCAAGTTCATAGCATTATGTGTCTTTTCAGAGACAGATACTCATTTCCATAAGTATATGCATATAGATAGATGTAAATTGTATATACAGTACATACATATGTAGTATGGTATGTAAAACAGTATCACTTAAGAAAGTGTCACTGAGTGTATACGTGCAAGAATCTGAAGGAGGCAAGCTTGCACCCCATTACAACTTGGTGACAAGGAATTTCAGGCAAGAGTTCATTTCAAAGATAAGTCAAGCATAAATATTCATGTGCAGTAACAAGAATGTTTGAGTGTAGATAAGTAAATATGTACACTCAAACTTTTAGTCCATCACCCTCTGATACTATTCATGAAAAATTCCATAACTAGCTGTCAAGAAGTTGTTCTGGCAGATATTCAGCCAGTTATTGTACTTTAAAAACTTTACTGAGAAACTTTCTTTCTCTTCCTTCATTGTTGAAACATAAATAATCAGGATTGTCAAGTCATAGTTTTATTTTAGTCTGTGGGCATGATATGTATCTACCTAGATTTTGATTGCACTTTAAGTCTGACTGGGACACTGTTCTGAGCTGGTGACATTTCGTAATTGATGGGTAGATAGCGTCCAGAAGAACGAATATGCTCCTTTCTCTGTCTTCTCCAGTTTGGTACTTCAAGTGGTCTAGAGAAACATTCAAGAGTAGACACTTGGTCATCCCAGACATGATTGCTGCTTTCCTAAAAAGTCGGTACTTGTCACTGAAAAGGTTCAAATGCTGTCACCTAAGATTTTTTTTAGGGCAATTTTATATTTGTTGGCTAGGGAAATGAATTTCAGGCTTTCTCATGTAAATATTGCTTGGTAGAGAGGTAGCCTTCTCTTTCCTCCTCTCCTTCTTGTGCAGTGCCATTTTGTTTCTTGCCTGAAGAACAGCTGAGATTAAGCACACAAGGTGAAGGGAGACTAGGTGATGGTTGGAAGAGAGTTTTGAATGTCCTGAAGGTAGGACAGGAGTTGAACAGAGCACTCCCATCCTGTGTCTGACTGCTTTAATGAAAGCAGCAGCACCATTTCATGAATGACTCCAGCTGCCTGCCCTTTGTACAAGGCTGTTCTTTTGTGTCAGGCATGCATCAGCTAATGCCTTACAACTAGATGTGCTTGGTTGTGCTCAGCTAACGAAGTTGACTGCTCAGACAAATCTCAGGCTGACAGGTAAATGCCTCATGAGCTTTAAGTGGGTCAGGGCTAAGGCAACTTCAAATGACTGTTTACCAGGTGGATTTTATTTTTTTTTACTTATGCATCATAATTTCATCCAAATTTTATTTTAAGCATGAAAGAAGGTGCCCTGAATCTCACTTCTCATTTGTCTTAAGGTAAGTCCTTGTGCCTTTCCATACACCTGGCTACTCACTTGGGTTTGTCAACTCAGCTCCTGCTTCAGTGTAGTCTTGTTGCAAATAAATCAAGGCACACAATTCTTATCTTGGCAATGACATAGGCTTTTTTTTTTGGTTCAAGACAACTTAATCTTTAATAAAGTTAAGGTGACATTTTATTCTTAATCAGGCCATAACTCTCATAATTCAACTTAAAATATTTTATTGAATGAAGTATTTGTATTTGCTTAGTTCAGGGGCTATATTCTCTATTCTGAGAGAAATACTGGCAGGCTGTGGGATCTACCACAGGAAAATAAATGAGTGTCTGACACTGATAAAAAGCCACAAACTCCTTTTTGTTTTCAAACACCATTTCATTTTCCAAGAGGGAAAAGAAGACCACCTTATGCCTATCCTTTGTCTCTCTGCTCTCCACATGCAGACAAAAGGTAAACAAAATTACTCCTACAGAAGGCTAAAATGGAAGGTTACTAATCTTGGTGCCAGACCTCTCTGAGTGACTGGCTCTGCTGAGTGAGCCCAGTGCAGGGGGCTGCTCTCGGCTGGTGGCCAGGCCACAGCCCCCTGTGGTGGGGTTACAATTACAGGGCTGGCATGTGAGGACAAGACAGTGGAAGGAAAAAAAAAACAACCCAGGACTTGAACAAGTTTTCCCCGGAGTTAAGAAAAGAGGATAACTGCATCATACTGGATCACCGCTGATACCTCATTTTTGTTTCCCCTAAGGGAAGGGAAACTGCACCCCTGGGTGCTCCTGTTTGAGCTGGAGCCAGGCACTCCAATTACTCATCCCCTCTTCAGGCTCCTCTTAGGAAGCAGTCTCATGGCACGCCACTCACTGTTGCTGAGCTGTGTCTCCACTCTCCCCAACCTCCTTGGCTGCCCTGGTCCAGTGGTTGCTGCAGCTGCCATGGAAACTGCAGCAAAGACCTAAATTGTCATGCTCTGGCATGGAAATTGTTTGCATTTTGGAGTCCAGCTGTCCCCACTGAGCTGTCTGCTGTCTTTCTTCCTCTGATCATAACTACCACTGTGGTTTTGATGTATGATGAGGGGAAAGTGGGAGTTAATTGCCAACTATGGGCAGAAAGGGGGAGTTCACTGGCCCAGCTAATGGGTAAAAGCAAACGGTGTTATGTGCTGAACCTTGAATATTATACCTGGGTGGAAACTCTTTCTCTAAAAATAGTCTTATAGTCTTGTGCTGACTGTGAATAAAGTATGTATTTGATCCAGATATCTGATGGCAAGCTCTGTGCTTGATTGAACTGTGTCATTCCCTCAAAGGTAAGACATAAGCCAGAGGTTTGTGGCTTCAGGAACAGTCTATTTAAGAAATTGAGAAGCAGAAAGAGGTTCTTCGGAGCATATTCTTCAAGCTCATCAGGTAAACTGTAAAATCCTGCAAAGTTGATGTAAAAACCTGGAGACTTTGAAACAAATCTTTCACTTAGCTTATAAAAGATGTAAGCACATGGATTCGGCATATGGGATTTGCATGTGGAAATCTGATGTCAGATGTCTGTTCCTGCCTACTCAGTGCCACCTGTAACCTCCTAGTGCAGAAGGAAAGAGAAAGAAAGAAGGGCATCAGGGCTTCCTGGGGTAGAAGCGGGAAAATCCTCAAACAGATTAAACACACACAGCCAGAAGGCTCTGTAAAAGTTCTCCTCCACTGTCTTAAAACCTATTAACAGTAAAGTACACATGGTGGCCCCTGCATCATGTGGATTTTTTCATTGCTCATACAGTGAGGAAGAGCTAGCAGAATAGCTAAATGCAAGGAGAGTCACGCCGAAGAGAAAGACGTGTCCTCGCTGAATACTCTGTAATGCCTGATAATGCTCCAGTATCATCATCCTTTGCAGCTCACCACCACAGTGACTCCCTCTCTCACATTTCAGTATGTAGCAAGTGAGAGGGAAGAACAAGGCAATGGATGGAATCAGGCTGGAAGCCAGAGGTGTCCACTGTTGCTTCCATGGAGGAGATTTCTGTAACTTTGTTGAGTAACTTCTCTTACATGATCTGTTAGTGTAGGTTCCTGGATGGGCTGCGGTGCAACAGTAGCAAACCCAAGAGTCATGGATATGCTCCCCTTTATTACCCATATGTGACTGGGATAGTGTAGTCTTCAGATTTATTAATTTTCCTGTTGGAAACTTGTAAACCTAATTAATACTACTTCTCCCTTCTTAGTGCAGTGCCAGAAACGTGGCTAGAAATAGTGGGGGAAAAAGTGGATGGTAGTTGTTTGAATAATTTCCGTAAAACAATTTGATTCCAGTTTCAGCTGTTCAGTGAGTCTCAGACAGGTTTCTTGCAATACATCTGCTTTCCTGGCAGGAACAACGCTTCTGCTCTTGCTGGTCTTTGCTTAGGGCCCTAATTCCAGAGCCCTCTTCTGAGCAGCCAGGAGGCATGCTGCCACCGAGCTGTGGGCTTCAGGACTGTGACACTGCTGTTGGTAGCTCTACTTGCTTTCATGCAGAGTTTGAAATTTGGGGATGTTTTCCCCCCCTGAATTTAAATGGAATCAAACTTCTGTATGTTTTGAGCAGTGAGCAGAACTGTCTTTCTCATGCCACATCCAGCTGCAATTATGTTCATTTCTCTTTTCCTTTGTTTCTCTTACTCTTTTTTCTTTTTTTTTTTTTTTCTCTGTATGTTTTCTTCATTTTATAGGTGTAATGATTCGGGCCTGCTCCTCAGTGAGCATGTCCCACAGGGTCTGATTTTCCCCCTCTGTAGGCAGTACTGGGAAGGATCCAATTGAGGTCTTTTTAAGTCCTCCTAGGAACACCCTTTGCCTTCAGTGATTAAGATTGCCTCTGTAAATTTACCCATTTAATACAGTCCTAGTTTTGATGATATGAACTTTGTTCCCAAGGTTTTAAAAGATTTCTCAGTCTTTCTTTTTGTAGTAACTAATGTGATTGTAAGAAATAATCCAGTGTCTTAGAACAGCCTGTTAAGGTAGCCTCTTTGCTCTTTGAAAGTGAAGCAGTTAATCCTGCCAGTAAAAGAAGGTTAAAAGGTGTATTGAAGTTTATGATGCAATTTCTTATTTCTAATTTCCAGCAATTGTGCATGTAACTTTCTTTTCTGTTTACAGTAGTGCTGCATATATGTATTTTAGTGAAACATAGAACTTCCTTGGAAATTACCTGGGAAACATAGTACGTATTCTGTGAGGAAATAGTTAATAAAGAGTTTAAAACATTTGGAAATTATCATACTCAGCACCATTAATACAAATTAATCATTTTGACTCAGAAACTTCCTTAAGAAAATATTCTATAATCTATTGGATTTAATTAAACAGATGGGAAACAGAAAGTGTGGATACAGTTGCATTTCTTCTTATTCAGGACACAGAAATTATATTCTCAGCTTTACTGTAAAGAGCTTCTATTACAGGATGGCAGTCTAAAAATTGTCTGGGCATCAAGGACCCCAAACAGCCAGGCATTCAGACAGTAAGAGCTGGTTTAGGTGGAGGTTACTGCTGAGTCTTCCTGGAAGGTGATCCTTATTACTTCTAATTGGGATGCTAAAGGAGTGCAGAGTTTTTTTGCTGGAGGAAACTGTCATTGATGGAAGTTCAATGGACAATGACATAAAAGCTGCAGCTGACTTGAGGTGGAGGTGCTAACTGTCATTGTGTTCCAATCACTCAACTTCCAACAGCACTATGTCTTTCACAAGACTCAAGTTTTATGATGGACGTACCTATGCCAACAGGAGTTAGAAATGTGTGGTAAACCTTTTATTCTTCTATCTCCATATTATGAATTTACATTTCAAACATTCATGAAAAGCACATAGTGGCAGTAACTATGCAAATAAAACATGTGTGTTCTATAATGAACTAAATGCTAAAGGATTACTGTTATAATATCACCTAATTCAAGTTTAGCTGTATTAACATGCAATATAGAGATGTCTTAGTTTTTGCAAACTTTGGGGTTTTTTTTCTGACAAAAATAACAACTCTTTTGACTTGCTAATTGGACAGAGAATCTCATTCAAAAAAAAAAAAAAACAAAACACTTTAAGCACTGTAGTGTTGTCCTGTTCATATATTCACATATACTTTCGGTTTTCTTGAAAGCTTATGCTTTCAATTTTGAATATTCCTTATGAGAATTTGATATTATTTTAGCACAAGTAACTTAAGTAGTTCGACTATGAATCTATTTAACTCAAGAATTAGATTGCATCTAGATTAAAGTAGTTTAGGTTTTGACAATTTTCTTATTGTCATATGTTGATTGATTACAAGCGTAAGATGTAAATTAACTATGTCTCACATACAACTAAAATAAGTGGGGTTTAGCCACCAATGTGGGGATTAAATACTATGCTCAAAATTAATTGCACCAGGGGAGCAAAGATACAGCTGAGCCTGAAATGGAAAGGAAGAGTTAGAAACAGGGATGTGGGCTCGCAGGGTAGAAGCAATAGACAAAAAGAAAAGAATGAGTGAGAGAAGATTCCTTTCTTACACAGGCTGCATCTTTAGACTGAATATTCTCTGTATGGCATTTTGAGTTAAAGCTGTCTTAAGGTTGTCAGAAACCCTTGGTGCTGAGGGTGCAAATGCACAATACTGAGTATATTGAGAAAACTGTATTCTATATACAGCAAGTCAGGATTCACTGCCCATGTGGTGTTGGTATTCTCTGTGCTTGAATCATCAGCCTGAAATACTGGATTTCACACCTACAATCACCAGTAATTGTTCCCAATGCTGCCTTTCAAACCAGGCTTTGTGCAGCCAGTATGAAAGATGGCAGAATTTCAAATAAAGGAGGATACATTTTCCATCCTCTTGTTCCTCCTTGAAAAGAGATGTTGAGATAATGCTTTGTTAGCAAGAACCTTCCAGGAGGATGGCATGTGGGACTAATGACTAGAGGATCCCTTTTGCTGTGAGAACCTGCAATGTCATGGGCAGAGATAGAGATTTGTTTTGAGGATGGACTTGAAAATACACACTATTCAGTGTCATAAGGTATTTACTACAGAATTTTCTTTAAAGTTCTGCATATTCAAAGTTAGACACTACCATTGGTGGTGAGGTGCTTTGCAGACAGCTGTGTCTTCCTCGGTCTGAAACTGGAGAAGCCCTCTGTAAGTGTAAAAAGATATGGGAAGGGAGAGATATTAAGGCACTGTTCTTCTGTAAGACAGCCACAAAATGAGGCCAGTGGGAGAAGCTGCTGTGTGCAGATACCTGTGATCTACCACTTTTAGAGGAAAAAAAGAGATTTGACTGCTGACTAGTAGCGAATGGAGGACAACAGTGCAATGGGGATGTGTGTTAAAGCTGTTTGGGTGTAGAGGTAATACCCTCTCACCGTAAGACAAAACACCATTGCTGTATTTAAATCACTTGGGAGGCTCAGCACAGACAGTTCCACAACACCTAACTTCTGTATCCATGTCAACAGAGAAACTCTTCTATGAAACAGGATCTCCTCCTCTCCCGGTCTGGGCCCTGACTTGGGGTCTGTGTTCATAAGAAACAACGTTCAAGGCGTGATGATGATGGAGTTGAAATCTCATCTCTGTCACAGCAAGGATTTTCATTCAAGCTGCAAGAAGTACATCGGTGTGTGTTTTTCTGTGGTGATCTTTATGCTAACACCTACAGAACAGAAATAAATGGTTTAGACAGAGATTCATTGTTTCTATAAATGGTATGACAAAGGCTGTGTGTCTGAAGGTTATGAGAGATCATCTTCCTTAGACATCTGTCTGGCTTATGACCTAGAGATTGAGATAAACCCACTGGTGCTCAGTACC